>AYLM01001204.1:0-71098 GCA_001625345.1 Cairneyella variabilis | reverse complement strand
CTTGCCCAACTCTCTTTTAGCCCTGCATCTGACCTTATTAGGGCTCTTGTTACAATTATAAGAGTTCGATAAGGTTAGGCCAGTAGTTACGAACTCGGCCTTTTTTTATCCATAATATTCAGCTTTGATATTGAGATTAGGGGCAGAATTATAGTTAGAATTATTATGAAAATTAAAACTATAGTTAGAGTTGGAATTGTTATTATTAAAGGAAGTAAATAATCTCTTCTCTTTTATAACTAGTGGTTTATAAGCGCGAAGACATTCACGGCTGGGCGGGCTTAAGGGAGGAGTTTTAATATGGTTATAGTTTAGAGCTTAGATGTTAGGCGTGATGTTGAGGGAAATAACGCATAAACGGATGCAAGTTTCCTTTCTCCTATTTTCTTCTATTGGTGTCCATACGGCTCTGGTCTATATATAACGGCTGAATATATATCTCAAAGATCAGAGATATAAGAGATCTAAGAAGATCAGTCTTCAACATTCTCTTATAAACAACTCCTTGATCATGACGTTCATCCTCGCCACCGCCTCCTCAACAGTCATCACCCGTCTATTCTCCACATGCCGTAACATAATCTGTGTTGGAGCCTTTAAGACCTGCATTTGGGAAGGTGGCGGAGGAGGTGGAGACTGCGCTCCCACTAGAGTAGGCTTTGGCTTCGGGTTCCATAGATCAGAATTCATGTTCGGCGTCACCCGACTCTTATGATCGATGGTCTCGCCTTTGAGAACGAGCACCCATTGCACAAGTGGCTTCTCTTGTTTCAGCGACCATCTCTTCTTCTCTGGAATAGGGAGAGAGATCTTCCTCCTAGGCTCTTCCTTGAAAGCGACGATATTCCACATTCGCTTTACAGTGCTGTTGCAACTGGCATCATTTCGAGATTCCAAGAGTTGGTCGATCTCATCCTGCGCTTCTTTTTCCATGCCTAGAATGGTTTTCTTGAAGTGGACTTGATGTTCAGACTCAGTCAATTGTCCGAAGCATTCTTTCTTTAGCTCCTCGATGTCGGAAAGGCATGAGGACTGCGATTTGATATAGTAAGTCGCAGGCGTGAAATTATACGATTTATAATATGACACGCCGAGGAACGAGATGTCGCGTTTCACCTGCTTCTTAGGCAACTTGTGGCGGAGTATCCAGACCTCGTGGATGCTGTCGTCGATGATAGTGATACTACTATTTGTCAGTTCCGAGTTTGGGCAGAAGTATAGCCAAAAGAGATCCGCATACCTTGACGACGAACGAGTCGAAGCAAAAGATTCCGTGCTGCAAGCGGAATGGATACTCAGCTTGCCACTAGCAGGCTTCTTCAGCTCATCTTGTTTGAAGTCTAGCTTCTCCCTGCTTTGGTTCACTAGAGCTGGCATCACCACCGGCACCGGCGGGTCCGGGATTCCTTTCGACTACTGTACTACCACTTCAACCTCTTCTCCTCCAGGCGGATTCGACAGTTTCCTCAATCGGGACACATAATCCCTCTGCACACTCACCATTCTCTCCGCAACTAATGGAAGCATCCTCTTCAACCCCGCCAGCTCCTCTTCTTCCCTCACAGACAATCCTGTGCTAATATTGCTGAGTCCCTCCCAGCACACAGCATTAATTAGTACCCTGACTTGATACTTCTCTACGAAAATCCTGTTCCTGAGTTCATTGGCTTGCTGCTCGGTGCCGTTAATTAGAATCCACGCATTTCGGGGCAAGCGAACAAGACCGACATCGTTCGGCTCGAACACTTTCATACGTTTAGCATCTTCAATACGGGCGCTAAGCTCGCTGAATGCGGAGAGATTGTCATAGCAGAGCATAAGGAGGAAAGAGTGCTTTTTTGAGAGGGTGCACAGCGTTAGGAAGCGATTGAGGGATGTGTGCAGATACGTTAGAAGGGAATAGGTGACAGAGCAGACGGCTATCAGTTCCTCAACTGGGTCGATAGGGTGTGGGAGTGTGGAGAGATACTTTATGGTAGCCGCTATGAGGCAAATCCCGGTTTGGGCGACGATAAGAAGTTAATCCATCGTCGATAAGATGTATTGGATATCTTAACGAGGGAAGAGGGAGGGACGAGGGGTAAAATCAACGTGCTGGATATATGAACGAAGAATTGAAAGAGATGAGAAAACTCCCAGTAATATATAGAGATAAGGCAGTGACCTCTCGCACAGCACGCTAACCAAACTCGTCACCGAAGTGCTCCTGGTGGCAACTGGAGAGGCGGTACACCGAGTGGCTGCGAGCCGATTGGCAACGGAGCGCGTTAACTGCGCCTCGGACTCCCCTGGTCCACGCATCCGAGAAAAGTCAGGGAGACACAAGTGGCCGACCTATTAACTTCTGCCATATCATCAAGCTCGCCGCCCTATCGCGGCGCCCTCCTACCACCATCAGCAACGGTTGGCATCTCATTAACGAATAGAGTCTCTTATTGCACCAGCTCCTTGATCGGTCCCAGCCGCAGTAGGTCGTACCAAAAGACTTAACGCTCTCAGATTGCCCACTTCCGCATATCCCCAACCGTTGCGGGGTTCTCGCCAAGACCAATCGTGCTCAATGTACGTCCTCTTCCTGGGATTAGTGCAGGGCGCAATGACACGGCGGGTGGGAAGCCGGAGGGCTATGCACAGAGGCACCCTGACGACCCCGCTGTTGCGGCTGAACCGTATTCATGGCCCATTTTCCAGAGCCCGGCGTATACTATTTGCATTTTATGGGCAGAGCGACCCAAAAATCAGAACTATCAGGTTAAACGAAGCTGCAAAAAGTCATCGCATCCTGTTCTCCCAAATTCCGCCACCTCGATCAATATGCCTATTGTTAAAACTTTTATTATACCTTGGTGTGAAGATGCGAAGACCGTTCAGTTATATGGATCTTGGAATCGATACTTGTCGCTATATACTCTTGCCAAGAATGAGAACTCTTCAGCTTGGCAGGTTATAATTCCTCTTATACTTCAGCCAGGTGATTATTGGTATTATGTCTAGGGGCCTCTCTGTGAATTCTGCTACTCTCCTCTAATAAGTCAATAGTACTTCATTGACGGGTGCTACTATTACACCCTTACCGACCCATACACCTTGAACCCCGCGACCGCCAATTACGTCAATGTTCTTAGCATTCCACGCCAAAGTAATTCTGATATACCGAAGGGTGTCCCACTGGATCCCAGCGAAATCAAAGCCCCGCAACCTATATCAATCGTTACACACCGCCTCTTACCTTTACCAACGCAGGACGAATGATCTTGTGAGTTCTACGCTATTCTGAGAGACAAAAGGCGCATTAAGATCAGTTGCGGGGGTGAGGTTTGCGGCTACTGCGACAAGGAGTAAAATGGATTCAGGAGGTATATTATTGTGCAACGATAGTCATAATAGGACCTTGTACGCCTGTGGGCCCAAAGAAAATTTCATGGTTATGCTGGATAGCAGCGAAGGAGAAAGGATATTCTTCTATCCTGAAAGTGGAAGCGGCTTAAGGGCAAGCTACGCCTAAAAATCGTTAACTCTTAGACTTGGACGCTCCATACCTTGATTTGAACGACCGACAATTTTAAACATATTGGCTTGCAATGTTATCTGAAGTCCCAAGAGTCAATGATATCCCTCTACCTTAAAGCCATTTCTATATTAATTCTAAATTCGATTAACTAGGTTAGAGAATTTCACTCCGATCTATTTAGGGGCTTAAGCGAAGTTTAAAGGGGTTAAAGTGCAATCGAGACTCACATTAATATTTTCCTTTATATCATCTCCTATTAGTCTCACAATATACCTGCGCTCTTTTTGGGCCTATTTTACAGGAGCCATAGGAGGTGTGGAAGCAGTCACTTCGCGGATATACTAATGAAAGCTATTGGGACTGCAAGACTGTCTCCAGCGATAGATGAGTTCATCTTATCGAGGCTCTAGGATCAGAGTTTTACTATGAAAAATTTGCGCTAAGTTTATATTCCTACGCTACGTACAAAGTCGGTTCCAGCCGAGATAGAAATCTAAATAAAACAATATGAACGTTAAAGGAAAGAATTGCAAAGCTTTAAAAAGAGGATGTTAATAGCAATGAGACGTATGAAGCAGACACACGTTGAAGTCAGATAATGAAAACAAGCAGTACAGAAACCAATTTAAGCAAATTAATAAATTTGAGTTGGGAAGATGTCTTAGATTTCAATTAGTCTCCATTCCCGTATAAAAGGAATGAGTTCATAAAATACCTATTAGGAGCAAATAGTAGAGGGGACCTCTTGTCAGTCTAAGCCATCAGACTGATGTTTGCTGGTCCTTGAGCGCTAACAGGGACGTTTGGTGGTGGTTGGACCGCCAATCCCCGCAAAAGTGTTATTATATTGGCCATCTGTTCCTTTAAGCCTTCGACTTCGTTCATTAAGAGAAGTTGTTAAGCTGGAATGGGTGCATCTGGATTTATGGCAGTAGTTGTCGCAACGGGCGCACCTGGATTCATGGTAGTTGGCAATGTGCCACCCGCCATGAACCCGGCTGCGGGTGCGGCACCTGGATTCACGGTAGTTGGCAATGTGCCTCCTGCTATGAACCCGGCTGCGGGTGCGGCACCTGGATTCACGGTAGTTGGCAATGTGCCTCCTACCATGAACCCAGTTGTACCCGCGGTACCTGGATTCATAGTTGCAGTCGGTACCATCATTAATCTCATGGCTGGGGCTGCATCAATAGCTCTAGGCTTTCCATTAGTGATAGCAAGAGGCCCAATCTTCCATGGCGCAGTTAACTTGGGTCGCTTGTCGTAAAAGTTGGCGATTTCGCGATCTGCGGCTAACGGTCCAAGCACCTTTCCAAGTTTTCCCCTGCTTAAGAAATGCGAATAGTTTTCTCCTGTAGGTGTTTCAAAATCAGTTAAGATATGGGATTCCGGGTATCGTTGTCTGATGGTTATTGTACTATCTTCGGCAACATCCATCTTTCTTCGGGTTAGTGGCTCCAACGCAATACCAAAAATTCCCCTGTAGTTTTTGGCATCTGCCTCTCGAGAGACATCTGCCTTTGTAATATCCCACTCCTTCTTCTCTTTTCCTTCTAAATAGGCGTCTGCTATATCATAACCTAATTCGGCACCTGATCGATACTCGATTGGATTGTCATCCTCAGAATTCTTTCCATTCCCTACGATAAATCGATGTCCATACTTGCCATATTGTCGGGCGCCGTAAATTGGATAACCTTCTCTGGTTGTATCTGGTTCGCGTGGCGTCCACGGGGGATTCTGACCTGGCTGACCTCCTTGACCTCCTTGACCTAATGGACCTGCTTTCTTGGATTGCTTTGGGGATAGTTCATTGAGCCTTTCAATTGGCAAAAAGTTCCAGCTTCGAGGATACCCCCGCGCTATATTTCCTTCATCGAGTGATTTTGCCATTTCAAAATACCTTTTTGTCTTATTATTCCCATCCTCTCCATTGGCTTGTTTGAATAGAGCGATGTGGGTATGGTAATCTATAGCGCCCTAGTGTGCATCCATGTGTTCCTTGCCTTCATTTCCATTTTGAATCTTAATTTGACGATTGAAATTCGTAAGCTCATTTTTCGCAGTTTCGTCGTCTGGGTTGACTTTGAGAACCTCCATCAATGGCGTTGCTTTCTCATAGATCCAACGTTGAAACTCAGTTGGTGGTGGGTGCTCGTGAGTGGGCTTCTTCCTCCTAGCAGATTCGTTGCCCTGGGGTGCATCATCTCCTTCATAGTCGTCTCCAGCCTTCAACCCATCGGCAGCCGCTTTCACCACTTTTTTCTATTAGCATCCAATCATAGAAGTTGGCAGGTATGCTTACTTCTGAAGGCGGTGCCTGCTAGCGCGGATGGGTTTTTGTCCGGGTGAACAGCGAGTGACTTCTTTAACCATGCCTGATGTGCCTCTTCTATAGTGCACATGTCGCTCACGTCAAGTATATCGTACCATTTGCTAGGATCGTGTAAGACGACTCCATTAATTGCCTTTATTTGTTCATCGTTACAACCACGCTCTCTGTCTGCTGCCTTTTGCTCTGCAGTGTACGATTTGCTATACACTTCGGGGTATCCCGTTGTTTGGTCTTGCACAAAGAGCGCGCCAGATGAATTCGATAGGTCGGGGTAAATCATCTTTCCTTTGCCCTTGTCTTGCAAGCCATTATTAGACCGGGTGAGAGTACCAAACATGCCGCTGCTGTTTTATGAACCATCCGGCAAGGAAGTCGAACCAAACCCGCCACCGTTTCGTGGGCTATCCTGAGAGGAAGTCGCCCCCCATATACCACTTAAGGAAGTCGCACTAAACATGTTTTGACGGCCATTCTGGTACCCGCTGTTACCAAACCCACTAATCTTTAGTGGGACATCCAGGGAGACTGGTGAGACTGGTTCGTCCTCAACCCGCGCAGCACGCGGATTTTGGCTTTGTGAGAAAGCCAATGCAAGATCATCCATTTCGTATTCCTTTAAGAAACCTTATGAAGATGATGTCTTAGTATCCGAAGAGGATAGCAACGTATTTATACTGGTATGAATGTCACCCTCTAGAACAGTTTTAGAGCATGTCCTATATTAACTATGCCTATTTTTTGAGTTAAGCGTCTACAAATCAGGAGGAATATATTCTTCAATAAGAAACATCCTATACTGGGATGCCTTAAAGGGGGTTTCTGTGCGCGGCTTAAGTTTTAGCTCTTAAACCGGCTTCTGGTTAGATGTTAGCTACTGTGGTATTGATCTTTTTCCTCTACTTATCATATTTTATCCTTAAGGTTATCAACTTAAGGCAAAATGATTTCGATCGTCTTCTTAGCTTGGTTGCTCTTCCTCAAGCCTGTATTTGCTTTAGACGGTTCGCTTCCCTTACCATCCGGCAATAGACTAGAAGCATGCTCAACTGAATCCGGCACCTCCAGCTTCCCCCCAGTCGCAACTGTTCAAGTCGAATCTGAACAATTTAACCTCACCAACATCATTCAGATTGCAAGAGTTACAACTGTAGCCCCTTACCGTACAAAATCGTTATCCTAGAACACTTCTACATATCAGGAATCCTCTCTGCCGGTGTTGTCAAATCAAACTATCAATGGCAGCAGCATTCCCCACGCAAGTGGGAGAACGCCCGTTTCTATTTTGGCTATTAGTTCTACATCGTATCCGAGTTCGACGGGTTCGTCCCTGATATTCGACTCAGATCCGGCCCCGCCAGTGTCAACAACTTGGATGGCAAACACCTCGACCTTCGCTGGGTCAGGGTCTCACGTCGGATTCTCTACTCCATTGCTCTTGTTTCTGATAGGTGCGGTCCACATGGCTTAATAGGCTGGCGAATAGGAGGAATTCTAGAGATTTCACAGGAGGAGCGGATTTATTCTTTTATTCCCTAATACTCATCACAGTTATTAACGAGTAACAAAGCGTGTATACCACTCGATCCATAAATCTCTTAGAGTAGCTGAATGAATATGCATTGAATATGTGAAGGTATCATAATCTGATGTTGAAATATATTGACTCTACTCTCTTCCACAAAACACCAGCTACCTTCGTACCCCGCCTGAAAACACATGAATTTAGATTGCCTTCTCAGTGACCAGTTTATCCCGTTTCAATGCGGGGTCGAGCGACTTCTCCCTCAGAGGCTCCTGAAGGAGCGTGTGAAGTCGGTAGAGTGGATGAAGAAGCTGCGCCAGCTCACGGCTCGGGGCTTTTTCGACTTGGGTTGGATCTATGCTGACTACTCGTGGCCCTTGAGAGGGTAGAGAATCCTCCTTTGACGCATCTTTAGCCTTCAATCCCTTTAGCACTCCAAATCCCATTCCACATCCACAGAACATGGTGCTCCTAGTTGAAATGGTTAGGAGAATGAACGGTAAGATGATGCTATAGACTGACTTGCTTATACTTTTGGGAGAACTTAGTGGGGTTGATGACTTGACTGCTTGGTGTCGGCAGAGGATGTTGGAGAGGTATGAGTTGATACTTTGATGCGATTACCTTCGATGCCGATTTTATTGATTTATGCCTAGTGGACCCATATAACGGAATTACAGACGTGAGCATTTGTTCGGGCCCAGCTAAGTGAGTAAATAATCAAGCTTATGCTCGAGTTCGAACAATTTCTTTTTAGGAATAAGGAGCATTGTTTAAGCAACCATATATTTAGGACCTCGCTTAATCTTCCAGCAGGATTTATACTCAGGCTTATTTAAGCAACACAAAAATCGCGCTGCTTAAAAAGGCTTAAGTCTGAATATCTCCGTTTAAAAAGTCTGAGTTTGTAAAAGCTTGAGTCTGAAAAGCGTGGGTTAAATATGCTCGATCCTAAACGCTTGAAGAAGTCTGCGTCCTCTATAGAAATTCATGAGTTAGCTTTAAGCGACAGATTAATGTTTGCTCCTTATAATTTAGGATTGACGCTGGATTTTACACTTCTAAATTAACTCCTATTTCATTGCTTCGATATTCCCTAACAAATTCTACACCTCTACAATTCAAAAGATAATGATAGGATAATTCAATTAGGGTTCACAAATTGTATTTTTGGACTTAAATAATTTTGATAGCTTTGAAACTGTAGAATTGTATTATTATTGCGTGTTATCTATTCCTTTACCCACCCAGGGATAGTAACCAAAATAGCAAATTCAGATAAACCTGGTATGTTCACCGCCGCGCGCTCGCATATAGGTCTAATGTCCCTCGTCATATATTCGAAATGCTCTTCGTTCCCTTGAGTGATGATATTGTTTTTTGGAGTCGGAGCTATGTCTTTGAAAGAAAACCTTAACTCCTCCGGTCCTTTAGGGCCGCCGAAACCTATCTGGCTGGCAAACCATACGAAAAATTCGACGTTCTTGACTTTAGGCGTAATTACAGCCAGTGAGTAAGGTGCGCTTACACTACCAGCTTCATCCACTTGAAGGCGGACGACAATTGATGGGAGTGAAGGTGGAGCTATACGACATATAGAAGTAACCTCCCTCTTGGGAAGAGTTACTATTATCCTGAACATTTGTAGGTTCGGTTTTTCCTTTAAGGAGGCTTTGAAATGGCAGAAGATGGAGTTTTTCAGGATTTGGAAGCCGGAATGATCATCCCAAGATATATAAGTCGATAGAGAAGATGCTGTGGCGAGGTCAGGCAGGTCAAATCTTAGCACAGAAATCCGCCTTGCCGTCTTATAACGCTGCGAAAAGTAGTCGTGAAACTCAGTCACACTACGTAACATAAGAGTATCCACATGAAGGAAGGACCATGTATCGGGTCTGTTGTGACTTGTCGCGAGGATTCTCCCAATCAACCTGAAAATCTGAGAATCTGTACCGCGCCCGGCTACCGTGGTGGGGGTTTCTCTAGGCCTCGCTTGCATATTGATGCCAGAGATAGGACCCGGAAGAGAGTGAGGTTCTCGTATCGGGGACTCCTGTCGTCGCATATCCCGCGAAGATGGTTGTGGGCCACTTCGGCCCAGGCTTGCAAATTCGCTTGGAGGACCGGTGGTAGAAGCGGCAGGCTCTAGCGTCGAGAGATTTTGCGGCCATGCAACTGGGTGATGTGGACTAGCAGGACTTGTGCTCAAGAGCAGTGCTTGAATAGCTAGGGTAGTAATGGACGAAGTTTGCTGTTAAAAGGAGCTTGGGTGATTCGGGCTCGGAGAGATCGTGCTTGTATGCCTAACAAGGGTTGGATTTGGACTAGGAGGGTGCGATGCCGTGTATTGAAGGGTAGTGTGATCCGAAGTGATAGGAGATCTCTCAGTCTCTTATGCCTCTTGTGCCCAATCCTCAAACGCCGTACTCGGAACACCTTCATCGGCCGACGACGCAACGGATAATATAGCGCGTGGAGCGTATGCCAAGATCTGTTCATCCGTGTCGACGCAACCCGGGGCTGAGATATCTTGGCATATTGGGACTGCTTGCTCTGGCATTTCACTCAGCGGTTTTGGTGGAGAGGGATGACCGAGCGATGGGATTCGGTAATTTTGTACATTTATCGTGTTAGGTTTGGGCGGCGATTTTGATTCTGTGAGAGAACCCTCCCTTATTTCTGTTTGAAGGCAAGCAAATTTAGCTAGTGTTGGGATTTTCAAGGTTTAGAAGTGAACTCACCTAAGACAGTACAGTCATCTAGATTAGGTCCTGTGATAATGTCTGACTGCGCGGCCTCAATGGAGTACTGATGACCGGTTTGAGTCTTCTTGCTCATATCTTAGGTAAGAGAGGTACTCTCCTGTCGCTGCCTTTTTGAACCGCAGTGATCGTCAACAATGATGCCGATTACGCTAGAGCCCTTGACTGATACCAGCCCGAGAAATGCAGTCTCGGCCGCATCAAAATGGCCAATATACGTGGCCCATACGCCTCTCAGGACCGCGCGCTTGGCCCAGCCGCGGCCTCGTTGACACAGGAGCCCACCTGCCACCAAATTCAAAGCAGCTTGTGTAATTAGAGAACCGCACTTCTCCGCCACCTTGTCTCTTGTTTCCTCCGTTGTTGGTAGCTCTGCTAAGTATAGAAGAGTGTCTGTGAGGTCTGATAGCGAGGAGTTTCTGGATGGACAGATATTGTATAAGTTGTGGCGGTGCATCCACCGGTGAAGGTAATTCATAACTAATGGAGGCTATCGTGCTTCCTGGTATATCTTAGCAAAATCCACCAGCCAAGAGCAGCAAATAATACCAGTGTAAGGAGTTCGATGCCAATAGTTTGAAATGCCATCAGGTCCCCCGAAGTCGGTTGTATGGACAGGACATGTTGTATAGATTCTGCTTCGGTGGCGCTAGGAGACATTTCGAATGGAAAAAAACATGGGGGAAACCACGACCTCCTGCGACCTGAGCAGTATAGCTGGGTAACGACGGGGTGAAACGTTTGAAATATCCATATTTTGGATCGTACCCCACATACTGTCCTTGTCCTCTGCCGGAATAGAAAGCTTGAATGAGGCACATGCCAAAACAGGCGGCGACTAGCGTCGGTGTTTAGCGCGTGGCGGGATAACCGCCCCACCCTTGGCTCTCAGCCGTTGAAACCAGAATACGCCTCGGCACCTTCAGTTACCGGCAAAATTGGCACACCCCTCTACTTACTCCACTCATGACTGCACTATAAGGAGCGGCCGAGAAAACTGAAAATATGGAAACTCCCCAGTAGGGCTCATTCTCTTCCCCCTTATTGACCATCCCGATCATAGGTGGCTTCACATCACCGGAAGTGCCCGCACTAAGAGCTGCTCCTCATCCTTGTTCAAGCGTCTATAGTGACAATTTCTCGCTAGAATATCTTGGCCATCGAGTGGACGAGTCAGTGAGAATCACACAGTTGAATACGATTGAGCGACTTTTGGAGGAGAACTCGTCACTGCAAGAAGACCTGACTCGATATCGACGGACGTGGCATGGCTTGATGGGTTTATTTGACGAGGTCTTCGACTTGGCGCTCTTACTCCAACGCTCGCTTGTGGAGTGTAGTGACAGAGTATCTGCTGCTGAGGGCATTTGGATGGCATCGTGCGGGGTGGGAGGGTCTTCAGAGATGGACTCATAGATTTAATTACGAGCTCACAATATCTGCATTTCCAAGTCTAGATGATGATGACTCATGCTTTATTTAACTTGTTGATGTCTGGTTGAGCTCTTACAATTGCCTTCACCCTGCGTGCCTCTCCATAACTACTTCATAAAGTCGAAAGAAGCAGATTGTACTCCACCCAGAAATGTTTGATCTTCAAATTCGTCTCCCCGTTCATCCCAGGTACTGTTCTTACGATAAGTCCCTGGCTCCGCACTCCCCATGAATTTCTCTACCGTTGTCTTGATATCCTGAAGCCAGGTAGAAACATTTTCGTTATTCTCCTTCATTCTGTCGTGGGCACGAGTCAGTCAAGTATCTCAAATTCAGGCTCTAACTTACTGATTCCTGCATTTCTCCTCCCACTGCGCACACTTATCTGTGAGCTTCTCTGCAAGGTCACCGAGCTTCAGGTCATGAAGCTTCGAAACCTTATCCTCAAGCTCGACAATCTTGGCTTCCAGTTCATATTTCTTCCCAAGCTTATCCTCTAAGTCAATGATCCTTTGCTTGAGATCAACGAACTCAAGCCTAGACTCTCGAAGCTCTTCTGATGGGGAGAAATTCGACTGCCTCGGTTCTGGGTTATAAGGGTCGGCCCAAGTCCTGTTCGCTCCGTTCTGACGTGTGTCGCCCGGAGTCCGAACAGTGTCGAAGGGGCTCCCCAGAAGATCGGAAGGTCGTGGCGGGTTTCCAGCAGCTCCTCCAAGGTTCTGCTGGTGAGGATGTAGAGCAGTCCTCCCACGCCCATGCTGCCCGTTGTTTTGGGCTGATCGTGCCTGGTTGTACGAGGAGGAGTCGAACTGCGGTGCGTAGTGCCCATTGACTTCTAGCATGTCATCTATGAAAGTGTCGTTTTCCGCCCAGCCTGGATCCCGGGACCCACTTTCGCGAGCGTAGCCGCGGCGAGGTGCTGGCCGATTAGCATAGAGCCAATCCCCGTTATTCATTGTAGTAGAGAGGGAAGATGGCAGTTACAAAATGAAAGGACGGTGCAGCTACACGTTATAACGTGAATCATCTATGAAATCGATCCACGCCATTTCAAGACTTCCTGTCCCAGCGCAGTGGTAACTTTGGATGTTTCTTGAAAGAGGATGTACCGATGGTGGCCGACCGGGATTGTTGGCCGATTAAAAGTCGTCACGAACCTCTCTCGCCTTATTGGAACTAGCAGGTTGAGAATTTATGCAAGTGCTTAATTGCATTGCCGCTAAGCTATTGTCATTGGGGAATAGCCGCCCGCAGGCCCGAGTGATTACCCCATCCAGTGCGGCCGCACCGGTGAAATAGGATTCCCGATCTAGCATGGGGATGATCTGGCAGGGACGATCCACTATAGGGATGATCCAACATTGGGGATGACCCAGCAGCGATGAACCCACCCGTACAACTACGTGTATTCCAATTTTAGAGGGCGCCAAAATTAGAGGAACTAGATTAGTAATCTGTTCTAACACTTCGAGGACAAAATCACATTGCGATACCAGATCATAATTTCGCGCATTTCTAATCACCTGTAAAGTCAGGTGTTCTACTCATCCCAATCGTTTTGAATGGTGCAAGATATAACATTAGGGGGCGCCCAATTAGAAAGAGTTCCCGCACGGTCTTGATCCATTCTGAATGATGAGTCATCCACCGTCGTCTCAGTTGCATGAAATTGAGCAGGAAGACTATGTAAGCCATTCCGCTCTATTCAATATGTCTCTTGCTAAGTCCCATAGCGAATTTTTCTCAGCTCCGATAGTCATTCATCTCTCTTCTATTATGACGAGGAGATCATTACCAACTTCCATGCTCAGATCGATGTAGTCAATGAGCAGGTATCTTCCCTCGAGGGAAAGCTCCGCGCCAGCCTTCAAGAGTGCGAGGTCACTCGTGCTCTGCTATACGAGAGCGAGACTGCTCGAAACAATAAGCTCCAGTCTCGGATGGCTTTCCAGCGGCATCTTCGGCTCGAACAATATAGGTATAGCGAATGTGTAGGAGCCTACTACTCGGTCTACCAGGAATTGAGGCAAGCCAAGTCCGAGATAGAGACGACGCTCACACTAAATGAGTTACTGCGCCAAGAAATCGAATACGGACAGAATATTATGGAATCTATGGCTACAAAGCTCTCTCAGTATGAGAGCGCTGCGGATAATGTTATCGAATCGCGGAAGGAGGAGAGGGCTAGGCTTTCGATGGAGGAGGACGAGCCAAGCGAGTTTACTGAGGCGACGGGTGAGCTAGGAAGTCCGTCCTTATACACACTAGTGGGAGAGCCTTCCCCGGTTCATTTGAAGACCGAGCGGAGAAGCCCGGATTCTCCCACCCTTGTCATCATCGACGAGACACCGCAGTTTACGCAGAAGCCATACCGGAGGAAGGGTGGGTCAGACCAGAGCGTAAGGCAGAGAAAGTCGAAGAAGACAAGGAAGTTAACATCAAAGGCTCCAGAAGTGGGCATTGGAACTTGAACCAAAGATTTTTGAAGCCTAGTTTATTTATTCCACGCCCAGTAGTGAAATTCAATTCAAATCGCCCTGTATAACTAGACAAAATTTCTAACTTCGTGGCTAGTTCTGTGGTCTCTCCACGTTTTTGAACATCTGTTGAAACAGGGTTTCTATAAGATTGGGCGTACAGTTGGTCAAAATTAGCACTTACGTAGAATATAGACGTATGACGGATTAGGCTTTAGGAGGTTTTGATACAAGCACATGTTATAAGGACCGTTCATCTTCAATTGAGCCACTTACTCAACAAACGATCATCACTAGCCTTTCAAACATGCGCCGAGTCACCCGATCACAAGCCAGGATCTCAGATAAGCCGATGGCGCCTACCGCGGTGGATCTAGAGATCGGGCGCTACTAAGGCAGAACGGTGGCACTCGAAGCAACTCCTGAGCGCTTGCAGGCATCAAAGAAAGCGCCGATCCCGGACCTGTGGCAAAGAATCAATGAATTGACCAAGGAAAATGGTCAGCTCAGGTTAGAGGTCAGGTACTACCAGCAAATGCAAGAAGCGATGCAGGAATTGCAGGAAAACGCGAAACATATAGCGGAGATTTTGGAGCACGCGATTGTGGACTTTGGAAAGGTGCAGAAGGAAGTTGAGGATGACTAGTATCAGGCCATGGAGGGGGTGCAGGGACCTGCTATGAGGGATCACTAGTCGAACTGGGTTGAAGGGAGTGGGTCGATACTACAAGCGTTCAATCTAAGACATTCAAAGTTATTAGGAGTCCTGTAATCGTGTCGATTAATCAGAAGATAGACTCCGTACTCCATGAGAGAATCGAGCCATGATTGACGTATGCCTTTTCGGCAGGGGGCGGATAGCATAGCCTCGCACCCACAGTCACTTGATCAGCGCTCTCGACTAAGTAACAGACAATAGCATGTCCAAAATAGGCGCTTGCTAAGATGAGCGTTTACTAAATCAAGCTTCTGCCAATATTGGCTCGTGATATGAGACTGCCAGATTAAATACAAAAGAGAATCTTCTCGTAGTCAAAATAAGCACCAAGACTCATCACCTTTTGCCAATTATACGTTCCTGCGATTTCTGCTCACTCCTGCACATCTTAGCACAATGTTTAGCGAAGGAGCCGAAGAGATTTTTGCGGAATATGCGGTTAAGAAGGAGCGAGAAAGTTTCAAGAAGAGGAAGATTGGCTTGGTCAAGAAAACCGAACAGCTAAAGAGAGTCTGGCCGATTTGCGACATCGAGCAAAAGATAATCGATCATGCGACCGGGCTATGGTATATTTACCGGTCGACGGAGGAGGATTTCCCTTCCATATCAGAACTCGTTAGTTTCCCACTTCCTGTTGGATCCTGTGGGCCTTCCCTAACTGTAGCGACAGCAAAAGAGCTCCCCGGGAAAGATAGCAGAACTCCTTGGCCCAGATGACTTCACGACCGACGACGATGCCTCAAACAATGACAATGACGATGGTGATAGCACTGGAGAAGCGAAGGTGTCACGAAGAAAGATTAAGAACATCCGGCAAAAGAAGATATCCCGCCAGAATACACCCCGAAAAAAGACTGCGCGAGAGTCGCAACGCCCTTCGGCGGCTCGTGTAGCACAGCCTACTTTCCTCATCAAAGACATCATAGCACAGGGCAAGCAAGAGCAGATTGGCGCTCGTCGCATTCCTCCCCCAACTTTAGCTAGGCGGCAGAAAGCGGAGGTGGAAAAGAGCGAGAAGAGTCTCTGGGTACTCCCTCCAATCCCGACCCTCAAGTCCTGTGACACGTCAACGGATTCCGATATGGTTTCTGAGGTCTCTCCACTGTTGTTGTGATATGGAGGGATTGTTTGCAACCGTTTTTGAGGCCTTCTTGACTCCCTTGGCATGTGACGTTAGTTGGGGTTGTCTCATATACTTAGCAAGTAAAAAATCAAGCTGGCAGATTGCAGAAACACGCTTAGACCAACAATACGGATAATGTGAGAGTGACTTCCAGATTGAATGTATGAAAGAAGTAAGTGGTTTCGAGCCGCGTGCCGCGTGCCGCGTTGTGCCGCATTCGAAAATTTCTCCATAGCCCGCAAGTCGTGTGATAACAGGGGTATCAAGTAAAGTGGATCTGGGTCCGGGTGGATTTGAGACATTCCCTATCGTCTTTTCATAATCACGCAACTCGCAAGTTAATCAAATTCTGTCAAAGCAAGAAAAAAAAATTCCTAGAGTTGCTCACTGCTCAGGTGTTGAGGATGTCGTTAGAATTAAGGCGGTGGCGCGCTTGAATACCGATCAAGCGCTGCGATAGCGCGCGTGTAGGAGAAAATCCGCACTTGCCGCGCGTAGACCAAAATATGTTGCGCCGCAGCACGGCCACTTTTATGCAAGGAGGATCAGCAGCCCACGCATTTCCTTATTCAGAAGTAGGATCAGCACTGCCGGATGACACTCCAATTATTGCATCAACCGAAGGACCCACTGCACCTAAAGTGCGCCCGCACAGTTCCCGATCCTTGCTCTTTTGTCCAAGTGAGGCATCCCTTTCCCTCGTACCGGCTCGGCATTTCGCGGCTATTAACCAACGAAGGCAAACCTAGCTCCGCATACTCACCTCGCCATTTTCGCGCAGGGGTGCATAGGCGACTGAACCATTCCCTTGGGAATTAAAGAAAACCTGTTGAAGATCTGCAATTTGCGATTCCTAGTGGAGTAATCGCTCGGCTTGATCTTCTGCAAGGGATGGTTCATGGTTTGATGCTGATCCATTCAAATTTTGGAAGATGACTTTCTTCTCGATTATTCTTCCACCTACCCTAAGATAGTCCGAGGTCGTAGTCCGGAACTAGTATGGCCGAAGGGCCGAGAAGCGGCTGATAAATGCGCTATGCGGCGGATTGCAGGTTTGCTTGCACCTCTCTATTACACATGCAATAAAGTCACAGTTGCCAAGCCGCTTTGCTCATGTGGAGTACTTCCACGGGATGAATTCCTGATGTCGAACGCGAGATACGAATACGTCCGATGGTGGGTTTAAAGGCTGAATCGTAGGTGAACACGGCACGCGGGAAAAGATTCTGCCTCTGAACTCTACGTCGTCAAATGAAGATCTAGTCTTGACGTGGCCGATTCAAGTCGGAGGGGCGCCTATCCACGGCGTTTTGAATTAGCCATCGTGCGAGCGGATGAGCCGGATCAACTTATTAAAGCGCTCTGGCCCTGAACCATAATGGGTTCTTGTCCGTAAATTTATTGCAGACTTTCTCTTTCTACCTGTGCTCTGACTATTTTTGAAAATGGAGATCGAACCCACATATGAAGACGGTCATCAGGTGGCATTTTTTAAGCTTTCTGTAGAGCTTTTTGATAAGGTCCTCGGGTTTGTACAAGCATCGAATATCGAGTCCGAAAACGACGATCTGGTTGCTCTTGCATTTGTAAGCAAGGGCTTACGTGAAGCGGTGTTTGAGTGGCTAAGAAGTCACCTGCAACTCGGTACTGAATTAAGCCCGTCGATGGCAGGACTTCTCGTACATAATCTCAAAGGTATGTGACGTCGAGGGCAAGGAGCTGCCGTATTAATGAGTCATGGAACAGTACTCAGTCAATTCTCAACTCCTGTGATTGTTGAAGGGAGCTTAGTTGGCCAGGACTGGACAGAGTTGTTGGTGAAGGAGTACCCAGTGTCGGAACGATGGCGATGGTCCTTCAAAAAAGCAACGCAGGAGGTGTGGCCGGTAGAGCAGAAAACTCAGGTAGGAAACTCATTTCGCTATGGAGCAGTTCGACTAAATCAAGTAGCAGATGCTCCGCTGTGAATGCCTGAATGAAGAGTGCGAGTGCTTAAAAATAGAGTTTGATTGCTTCCAGAGGCCGACGGGATTTCGGTATTTTTCCTCCTTCACCTTGATCGTGGGTTATGAAGAGAGAATCTTGAGAGAGATGTTGAGAGAAGATGTAATCCGCAGGAGTGGAGCATCATGTTTCTTGGAAACATTGTATAGAAGGCTCTGCAATCAGTCGGGGATGGCGGTTGATTTAAGGCTCGAACCCATTGAAACGTTAGAAGATTTTACTTTGTAGATATGGATTATCAGACGATACTACAAGAAATGGGTAACTGGGTGAGGAAGGTAAACCACTCGTATACTCAATTTCTTCCAAGGATACGGAAAAGTATATCTCTGCGATGACTGTAGATAATAATGCGCGATCGCCTCGCTCAGGCTTGTGCTGTATTAATGACGATGGAATTTTCCAGTCATGTTTCTTAGAATTGAGAATTGAATGCCTATTCTGCCCTAAAGAAATACAGCATAATTATATAGTGATCTCACAAATATCGATGCTGTAAGAACCTTGAGTCTGGTCATTGAAAACACCTACGCGGATGAAACAGGGAGAAAATGAGAGTGCATCGATAGTCCCGGCAGCTTTAATCTTGGAAAGCAATTTTCCTTCAGCCATGTCCCAAAGTCTGATCTGATTATCGAACGAAGCCGATGCCAGTAGCTTGCCGTCCGGCGAAAATTCCAGGGAGTGAACTGCAATCGAGCTCCCCTTTAACTGGAACATATGTCGCGCTTGCCTCATATCCCGCAGCCTGATCGTCCCATCGTGTGAAGCCGATGCCATCATTTCTCCGTTCTGTGAGAAGGCCAAGGCGATAACCGAATCCTCATGGCCAGGATAATCGTCAGCATATTCCGAGGACATTTCCCACAGCTTGAGCATTCCATTGCTGTATCCACGCGCCAGAAGACTCCTATTTGGCGAAAAGGCGAGTTCTGTGACCTGAGGCCAGCCGTCAAGCATTTGGTAGGACCTTTTGCTACGAGGCTCTTTGAGCGTCTTACTCACTGCTCCCCGCAGCTCGATGTCCCCGTTCGATAAACGTAAGGCTTGTGCCGTACCGTCTGATGAGAAAGCAACCGGATTAGAGCAACCCGCAAGTTCCTCCTGCACTGTTCCATTATCAACATTCCAAAGCCGGAGGGTCTCCTCATCAGTGTATTAGATAGTGTGATATTACCATATATGGTCAAATTTTTGGAGGCCATATCATATATGATATGGTCTGAACCTTGGTCATATCATATGAGGCTGATATGATATGGGCCATATATGGTAATATACATGGTCATATAATCCACGTGATATCAATACAGGTCGCCGCTCCTAGGGAGCCCAATTCCTTTGGGGTTGGACGGGAGTAATTATGCCACATGGCTTGAGGCCACATGTCGTAGGCTTCTATTAGACCTTATAATCGCCTCCGGTGGCTTGCGGGTACCTAGTATTTCCACGTGATCGTGATACGTGCGGCGGTGACAATAACTAACTGCCTTGAAGGCAGATATTTGACCCTTATTTCACTTATTGAGCCCGAAAAATCAGGTATATTGTCAGCCTCAATATGGTCATATATGGCCATATTACGGATTGCGATATTATATGGTGACCATATGAGGTTTTGGGATATGATACGGCCACAATATCATATGATATGGTAATATCAATATATGGTAATATTTATTACCATATCGCTAATACTATCTTATACACTGCTCCTCATCGTCTGAAGCCGACATCAGTAGCTTGCCGTTTGGTGAAAAGGTTACGCAATTGACCGGTTTATAGTGGCCATTAAGTGTTTTCTGCAATGTTCCGTTGGCATCCCAAAGCCTGATTGTCCCGTTGTCTGAAGCTGATGCAAATAATCTTTCGTCCGATGAGAAGGCAGCGGAACTGACCGGACACGAGCCATAGTCTAAGGTGTGTATAACTGTAAGCAGCATGATCTGGTTTCCGTTAGTGGCGTTGCAAGATATTTAGAATGGCGTGGGGAGACGCTGGCTATCGAGCAGATAGACACGTGATTGCGGAATGGTTTTTGAATGCGATGGAAAAGATGTCTGCATTTCTATGTAAGGACTGACTGAGTATATATAGTGATAATCTTAGTCAGTGAGACCTAATAAAACAAGTGCTAGCTAGCCGAAAGGGGTATTGCTTGCGTGGCACTAAAATAAGGGGTAAGAATACCGTTTTGGTATAGAAATATCCGACACTAGCCCTAAATATGTAGGCAGCAACTGCGGCGCAGCACATCAAACATAATGAATTATTACAGTGCATGTTGAACATTGGCCAATACTTCAAAACCTCACTAGGGAGAAAGATAAGATGGCTGAACAATGAATTTTACACATCGGGGTTCTCGCCACTCAGAGACGGACGTTAGCTCTAATATTCTCACGTTAGGAGATCTTTCACCGAAAGTCATAGTGGATGCACACGGGGCTATTCTTGTCATATTGCTTGTCACTTTTCCAACCACTGAGTCGGAGAAGTGGTAATGCATATTCGCCACTTGGCTGATCGGCTCGTTCGACTGCCGGGCTGGCTTGGTTGGCTCTGGGGCTGCTAGAAGTCGGCGCCTTTGGAATTCCATAATTTAAAGCATAATTGCTGTCTAGCCAGTCAAAGGTGATGTCTTCCATGATAGCATGCCTTCCGAGTTGATAAATATCGAGGCAAGAGGGCAAGTTCGTTCCCCTTTTGCTTAGGCTGTGCTGTGGGACTCGGCCTGCGTGGCCCCTCGGAGTTTCTACGGTTTTCTACGGGCTTCCATGGGAGTCCCTCTGTTTGGTAATTATGTGAGCGTCGACATCGCGAGACTGATCATGCACGTGCTGGTGGTGAAGTTTCCCACGGTGGCCTGTGCATGACGTGGAGGTTTCCCTTGCATCATTCGAGCTTCGATTGACTGCGCCACAATGGTGACTGCGCCACAACGGCGTGGGGTATAAGATACCCCGCCAACCCCTCGATTTCCTCACAGCTCCGTCGCAAAACCGCTGCCTTACCTTAAATTCACGATAGTTGCAAAATCAATCACTGGCGACATCTGTAGGACTACCCTCCTAGATAATGTCTAACACCACCCCACCTAACTTTCCGAGCCTTCCTGTCGAACTTCAAATCAAGATCTGGCAGTCCGCTCTCCTAGGTCCTCGCGTCATTCAAGTGCACCAAAGCTCTCTAGGATCCTCCTTCTTCTTCATCAATGCTCGTCCTCTAGCAGTACTCTAAGTCTGCCGAACTTCTCGAGAAGTAGCTCTTAATGTTTACGAGCCTCTATTCAAGCCCGCTTCTTCGATAGACAGCAATAAGAGCAAAGCCGGAGCACCGATATATATTAATCTCGCTTAAGATACGATCCATCTCACTACGACCAATGACGACCAGCGACCTGTATATAGGGAATTAGCCCGGAAGTTTCCTGATATGGCGAGGGTTCAGTCCTTAGCCATTGAAATAATGGCTCATCAGGATCATAATATGGTTATAGTCATTAGCGACATCTTAGTGTCAGGTCCCGGAAATGCTAGGGAGATATTACTTGTCGTTGGACGCAATTTTCCTGTGTATGATTGTGATTTGGAGGATGGATTAGAGATCATATATTCTGAGCCCGAAGGTAAACCATGGCCCCCCTGGCCGACATGGAGGGATATGGGCGCCAAGTTTGCGGACGGGGTAAATGGGGCTTGGGGGCGTATGGTGGTACGAGTTGTGGAAGCCAAGCAAACTGTCGAATTCCTGAAGTTTCTACGCATGAGATATGATAGAGAACGCGGCTCTGGAGGTGAGGATGAAGATGGGGAAAGATGAGAGGAAGGAGGCTGCGAAGGGGAGGGCATGGCTGAGAGGATAGTGATTTTGTCTATTGATAAAGTGGTTGGGTTTAAGGTGGATGGTTGGGTCTTTGCACTAGTTTGGGAGATACTCTTGGGATGGTGCTATGGAATTCTTAGTATAGATATAGAGAAGACATTGCTCCTCCCATTATTGAAGTTTAAGGTCGTGCTTTTCACAGCTAGGTCCCTTAATTTCAATAGCTAAGGTGAGCAGAGTAGCTGCGAGGTTGTCGGCGAGGTCTGAGAGTTGGCTGTACATTTATCAATATGCAAGTCGTTTGTTTTTGCTTCTGGTCTTCTTGCACGAGGCCAGGTACGGCTGCCAATATGGCGTCTCTGCAGCTGGACTATTCAAGCACCCTGTCGCCAGCCGAATGCAACGTCCAGCACCATTCCCGCAGCAGTCCTTCACCCCGCAAGCCTCCCCGGCATCACAATCAGCATCACTCGCACAGGGGTGTAGGTTCTGACAGTACTGGTTCTGAAAGCATGCGGGTTGGTTATTAATATCTTGACCACAGAAGCAATTTCCGTCAGGACACGCGAGGAGTTTATAGGTATTGCAATTGCCGCTAATTACGCACTCGGATGAAGAAGCCGCCGTGTTGGAAGAAGAGGCTGAGCTGGTGGAAGAGGTAGAGCTGGTGGAAGAGGTGGAGCTAACTAGTGCGGTGGGGCTGGAAGTTGACTGAGACAGCTGAGGACCTGAGATGAGAGTCGATGGGCTGGATAATGTGGCTGAAAGAGAAACATATATAGAAGTCAAACTGGATGTTGAAATTGACGATGGATCTACATGAATGGATGAGATCAAGGTTTCCATGGCGGTATCGCTATTTTCTAAAGCAGATGTCGTCCAGCAGGCTGCTTCTCGCTTTGAAAGAGTGACCCATGTGGTCGAGGTTGTGGTCGTCGTGCCATTCACAGTGGTATGAATCGTAACAATATCCGGTGCCGTTATCGAGGATAAGGTGATCATGGTTAGACACGAGTTCGTTTTTGGTTGTGTCTGGTAATTGTAGTTCGTGGTCAACGTCCCCGAAATCGACGAGTTGAGTAGAGGATCGACAGTACCGCCGCAGTTGCAATAGTCTGACGAGCACAAAGCTCCAGCACCCAAATCACTAGCCGAGACGTAAGCGCAGCCTGGCACCCCATCTTCTCCAGGGACGATCAGAGTACTCGTGACACTATTTTGAGGTTGGTTAGAGCTTGGTGAGGTGGTTGACGATAGTGAGCTTGAGGATCCACTTGCGAGTACTAACGAGCACGTTGATGTGGATGTTGAGGTTATTGTCAATGTCAATGTTGAAATAAGTGAGGAACTGAGAGTCGAGAATATTGGAAGGTAGGGAGATGTGCCTGACCCTAAAGCTGGACAGGTATATGATACTAAGGGTGTTTGCCACTATGACGTTGATGTCGAGGGCGAAACCGATGGTGACGGCGTTGAAGATGCTAGCGAAGATGCGCATACTGATGACATATAGGCTGCAGTGGCTGCAAAAGACCGGATGCTTCTGATATTGATATAATAGGAATCCGGGAAGTCCAGATTATTTGCAGATTGCTGGACGCAACCAAGCGATCCCACGACATTCCCAATCAAACTATCCTCCCCAGTCTTATCTGCACTACTCTCCCACCACATTGCGCCTCCCAAACCCATAGCTTGAATCCATCTGGCTTTTTGTTGAGCGACTATCACATTATTATAGCTGATCAACTCCTGCGCTTGCCCATCCCAACTATAGCTTCCACCTACACTCTCATCATATATTTCCACTGAGCTAGGAAGGGGTAGCGCCTTATAGTTATAGACCCCCTTCTCCCATGTCCCAGGTCCCACCCCGCTATAGAGCTGTCCGACGCCCACAGTCTGTGTAAAGGAGCGTCCATAGATTGGCATCCTAAGAACAATCTTATCCGAAGAGATGTTTTGTGAGTAATAGTTAACAGCGGTTTCCATATCGAATGGAGTAGAGTCATTCCCGGCAGAGAAGAGATTAGCCTAGAACCCAGTAAAGTTATACCAACTTCCGACATAATCATATGCCATAAGGTTCCAGAAATCGAGGTACTGATCCATCCCGGTAAGGTTAAGTTTATTGTAATTGTCAGGGCCTGCAGGTGCTGCAAAACTAATCTCGAAGTGATACGGCGTGGCAAGAGAGTTCCCGTATTGCTCGAGGGCTTTATGAACCTCGCTGAGTAGCATGACTAGTTGGGAAGCCTGCGTCTCATCGGCTATATTCTCCCAGTTGATATTAAGCCCATCGAGTCCAAGATCTTGGACGAGTGAAGTCGCAGATGCCGCAAATAAGGACCGGCCCGAGGCGGTGGACATCGGGCTTGCAAAGTTCGTAGAGTAAGTTGAGCCGCTAATAGATAAAAGGATTTTCAAATTTCGGTTCTGGCTCTTCAATCTGTACAACTGTTCTAAAGAGCCATATAGCCATGGGGAAGCAGTTCCTGGGCCGTCGAGTTGAATCTCGGTGTCAGCCCATTCATCAGAGAGGTACCTAGTTACATATTAGGAGAAATCCAATGAAAATCCTCAGCGACACATACACCCCTCCAGTTGAGTTTATATTTGCGAAGGCATAAAGCACATGGGTGAGTTGGGTGACTGGAAGATCATCTGGGAAGAACGTTCGATTGTATATAGACCTAACACCATTAGACGGCGGCTTTGCTCAGGCTAGGTAGATTACTAATTGGTAAAATAAGCAATAGCTCGATAAGAGACTTCATTTGTAGAGCAAATTGCTGTTAAGTAAAGCAATGCAAGAGAGAGTGAATAAAAGCGCAATATTGCGTGTTTCTTTCGAGTCGTTGGAGTTCACAATGAAAATGTGAGAAGATGATCAGGTCCGGAACTTAGTGTATTCTCTGCTAATAGTGCTTCCTGAGTCTAGTCCCATAGTTACAATCGTGAACCAAGCGTAAGCGACTCAGGTCAGGTTCAGGGCATGAGAGTAATCAAGGATTACCAAATTTAGAGTCGAGGCGGGTTTTCGAATTAGGAAAGTGCCAGTGTAGGAAAGTGCCAGTGTAGGAAAGTGCCAGTGTAGGAAAGTGCCAGTGTAAGAATGACAAGGTTATTGGATGATAGGGATTGATAACGGGGTCATAAGTAATCGGCAAATCAGTTGTTAATGAGAGTGATCTTCGCCATGTTTAGTGGGGATATTCTACAGTAGAAATAGTCTAGCTAGTGATAGGTGAGTTTGATTAGTAGAGCCTTGACTTTGAAGTATTCACGCATAAGTCCTTCCTCTGCCCAGATGTAGGAGTGGGCAGATTTCTTTTGCACAATTTTTTCTACGTTTATATCTGACTTGACTTTGTGATTGGGTATGAAATATTCAAATATATTGGGCAAGATCTGGTAGAGATGTCTTCACCCTCCTCCTCCGTCAACCTTCCGTCACCTTCCGTATCCCTTTGGTAAAGTTGGCTTGGTTCCAGGGTACACTGGAGGCGGTGACCGGTCTTCGGCCCAAGCGTAGGATGTACGTTGGCTCGTGTCGGAAGGTAGTTCGACGCGCAGCACAGGTGTATTCTGGGGCGTAGGGTTGCGATCTGCTGCCTTACACTGGCATGAGTGATGATAGTGGTGCGTTTCGTAGTGGTGGTAGTGATGAACCTCAGAGTTCTTGGGTTCATTTGCCGTAGACGCTGAGGAGAGACCCTCAGGATTCAGGAAATACTTTTTTATGCATCGCGTGCAGACGCCTGGCTTTGGAACCTTGCCAGGTGTGAGAGGATGTCGGTCGTGATAATCTTGCGAGCGGGGGAATTTGCATGCAGCGCAAATGTGATCCATTATTTCGGGTTAATATCTTCCATTAGAGGTCAGCCAACTGATGTGAACACAGCCTTTCAACTCACCTCTTTGGTGTAATCACGTGAAATTGGAAATGCCTTGGTCAGATATGGTCAATCCTATAGACCAATCCAACAAGCATATTTTAACGTACTATAGGGTCTTACTAAATGCCTAAAACGATTGAGACTACAACTATATCCTCTTATGCCTAAATAAGCATAGGCAAGAATAAGTCACGCGGAAAGTAAATTTCCTAATTAGGCACACGCCTTCTATATTAAATAGGCGAGAGCTTGAATAACGCTTCTTAAAATCCTAGTATAAAACATAGACTAACTTGGATCACTTAAAAATTCACCCAGACGTTCGTTTCAATTCTCTCTTTCAATCACTCCAAAGCAGCTGGTCTGCTTCACTACTATAAGAACCTATAACCACAGCCAGTGGTTAGGGTTGTATAATAGAGACGGCGACATCACCTTCGCCCAATCTGACAGAGCCAAACGCTTACTTTCTAGCCTTCCTTATATTGAATCTCAAAAACCCAGTCTCTTTGTTCTCGTTGGAAATAGAACCAAGGCACAGGCGCTGAAGGAGCTGGCCTCCACGAAGAAGTTACTCCGCAAACGAGGATGCGGTGATATACACCTTAATCTTGATCCATCCACGTCTTTCAGTGATAGGCCTATTATTTTAGCTGATGGCGACTTCTCTGTCCTTGACAAGCCGAATAAGGCTATGCTGGCTGGTAATTGCCATACAATTACCAAGACAACTCTACCTGGATTGAGAGAGGATAATCCACATGACCTACAGACGGCCGCGGATCGTCTATATTTTCAGCTCCTCTCTCCATTTACCGACGTCTTCTGCTTTTTTGCCGCTGATCTCGGAGGCCTGAAGCCTCTTACAGTACGGGTCGCCTCCTGGCTCAACACCGGCCAGCCATCGACGCTTCCATCGACCACACATCCGCACATCATTATCGTTACGGAACCATCCACGCCGAAGCACCAGGAGTCACTTATCTTGGATCACTTTCTCCGGATCGTTGCTAACGAGACAAGAACAGATCCCTCAACCCGTTTCGTAAGTATGCGGGTACTCACTTTACTCTCAGAGGGCAAGGTTTCGACATCTGCTCGCTATAGGAAGCTAAAGGAAGCCTTGATGGATGCATCTGACCAAGCTCGATCTACAAGGATAGAGTCCCGGACACTCTTCTCAGCGGAGCACCTTGCTGCTTTCTTGACTTACGCTTGCTCTCACTTTGCAAGGAATTTGCAGGAGCCTTTCAACTTTATCTCCACATCGCGTACTGACAATCCTCCGGCTTTAAACCTCGAGGAGCATCTAACGAGAATCTTGCTCCAGGTCAACACTGTATTAGAACTGAAAAGCTTCGCAATCCCTCTCATTGCTTTAAGTCTCTTGTTGGACAACTACCCACCCGATATATATCGTAAGTCAAGCCTAAGAGGCATAGCCTTTTGCTGAATATCTGTGGCAGGCTTCATACCTCGAGATGTTTTCCGGGTATTGTATAAAGATGCCTGTTACCATGCCTATAGAGAAGGAGTTCTCACCGACAAGACCTCGACACATTTCGTCTTGCTAACGGGATTCGTCAAGCTAATCGAGGATGCCTTCTCGGAACTCTTCGAACAGCTCGACGCTCGCCCAATAGCTACTGCAGTAGACCTCCACCGTCAACTCCTGCTCAAGTTCAAGCATGAATGGCTCGCCCGTCGTTCGGACGAAGACTGTCTCGTTTGTGTACGTAGGACGCCGCAGTATAATCTGCCCTATGGCCACTGTATCTGTGAGAATTGTATCCGCACTTTTGGAAGAAAGAGCAAGTATGACCCGTGGCTGTTTGAAGTTGACAACTGCTTCTGGTGCGGGCTGACCACTGACGGAGTGGTGGTAAAGACGTTACCTCCGACTGCTGGAGTGCGCGTCCTAACTTTTGATAGGGGCGGGGTGCGGGGTCTGGCAACCCTTGAATACATGAGGCTGTTGCAGGAGGAGATCGGCTTACCCTATCCAGTACAGGAGCATTTTGACGTCGTCTTTGGCACAAGTGTTGGTAAGCTTCCGTGTGGCAGTAGTAGATTGGGCTGATACCGTAAGGGGCAATTATCGCCGCAGATATGTGCGTCAACGGCACCCCTGTTGAGGAAGGCATAGAACGCTTCGAAAGACTTGCGACACGAGCATTCAAACCTCGGCCATCGTCAGGTATACCACTAATATAGTGGATAGTAGACTTTCTGGTGTGGGTTTTTGCTGATGGTCGATATCCTGTTGAAAATCTTGAGAATGCTCTGCAGGAAGCAATGGGGAGTGATAGATGTATCCTTGACTGCTCGAAAGCTATAGCAGCCGGAACTCGACTTGGTCTGCTGGCAATAACCATTCGGGATACGTCGATATTTGTTTTCACCAACTACAATGGAGTTGGAACAAGGCCTCGAGGATCTGGTAAGATAGCCATGTACTTATATCGTCGCTCACTTACCTCAGTAGGATATTATGTTTACCGTGCAAAAAACGGCTCGGTAAGAGTGCCGTTATGGGAAGTGTAAGTAATTCCATGCAAAGTATCTTAGAGCCTCGCTGATAGAGACAGAGCAAGATGTGCATCAGCAGCACCTTTGTAAGTGATGGCCGTGACCATCTCGTTCATCAGCTGATTCGGCAGTTACTTCAAACCAAAGCATATCTCTGGTGTTGGGACATTCCAAGACGCAGGTATTCGACAGAATGACCCCGGAAGTACAGCTCTTGAGGAAGTTATGGCCATATATCCATTCGTTGATGAGCCAAGCCTGGTAGTATCATTGGGGACTGGTTCACACCACACGGATGATGAACCACGCTTATCTCCCACCCGGGGGGTTTTCAAAGATGGGTTCATCCCCAGACTTTTCCGCGCTTTTATGCTGTCGATAAGCAGCACAGATGGGCATAAGTTCAGGAGTCGTCGAAGCCAGGGCCGCAAAGAGCAGTATTTTCGATTTGATATCGAATTTAATGGCCTAGAGCCCGCCTTAGACGATACGACGAAGATGCAAGAGCTCAAAATAGCCGCTAGAGAGATAGAAGGGTCGAAAGAATTGGCTAAACTTGCGAGATGTGTGGTGGCTGAGTTATTCGTCTTCGAGCTTGATCGCAAGCCCCAAAAGGAGGGTGGGAAATATGCGTGCGTTGGTCATATATTATGCCGGCTTCGTGCTAACCACCCCGCGTTTGGAGTTTTGATTGACAAGTTATCGAAGAGCTCGACAAAGTTTCTCCTGCAAGGCCATCCGCTAGGAGGTTCAATATTGGATGGGTCGTATTTGGATGCAGAGGGCAACTTCAGCAAGCGAGTCACTGTGGAGCTCAGCGATGGACGATCCCAGATAGAAATTCAGCTCCAGGAAACCGCTTCCGAGGCTTACAATATCAGCGGCTCTCCCTTTACAATCGACTCTCTCGTCGCTGCCGAACAGCTCGACGCATGCTTCGGAACATCCTGTCATGTGAAGCGGAAGCGGGTGGGCCCGACTGATTGTCTGATGAGAAAGCGCCAGCGACGGTGGTAGACAAATAATGATGGAATATACTCGCAGTTCCACTGGGTTGTTCCAGCCATTGGATGGCTCGGTCTATCTTGCGGCATTACACTAATTCCTCAAATATTTTCGTATTAGCAGAAGTCGACGTGGGCTACCAGCAGTCCTTGGCCCCAGTCAATCTCAGACCGGGCTAGTAGAATCTGACCGCAGAGCTTAGGGTCATTTTGACTCTGTCTGGTGCGCGGAGCTCGAAGCCTATTGAGCATATCACACTATGAAGCCATGTACTATTTTCGATTTTTAGAGCCTCAGACACGAAGACCAAACTGTGGCTGGAAATGGAGAGGGCAGCTTCGCCGTTTTCAGTAAAGCGTGTGCAAGGGTCATTTCCAATCATTGCACGATGATCGGGTCCTTGTTTTATCCGCGTTAGTTGTAGATTGTAGATTGTAGATTGCATATCGAAGATTCAGGATTCAAGATCAAACAGCATCCCTATTTCAACCCGACCAAATCGTGACTTTTAAAACTCCTTTCCTCGTTATGCTTTTAAAGATTTGACATTCAACTTCATTTACAGTACTTTTTTTCTAAGAGCACTAGGAGCTAGGGTCTTGCTGACTAACTCTAACAGTAACGAGCCGAACCATACTATGCCACCACTTCAACCTCATGGCCTTTTGCCAGGCGATATAATTAGCATCACTTTTGGACTTATCAGTTTTGCGGTTGGGATCGCTAGCCTGGCACTATCATGGGAAATGTGGAGAGTATCGCGCAGAAATGAATATAGACATCAGGATGACCGTAAGTTATTTGTGAGAGTATCTTTAATGGCTTTGGCTGATATCTACAAGATCGTATCGAATTACAATTCGTCGTGGGAAATTATGCTGGCTTGCGACTCAGTTCATGGACCATAAAGCAGTGAATATAGTAATAAAGAAGCCATCTTACAATATACCTAGTAAAGTCGCAGGGCTTCTTCCTATCCTGCGTATTTCACTCGACAAGATCCCACGTGATGCGAGCGGTCGAATGCATGATTGAACATGCATTCATACTTAGACTCTTCTAACTTGAGATCTGGATACAAATTCTATTTCCGCCCGCAGAAACTGGACACAAAGCACTTCGCTGCCTCCATATTGCCTACCAAACGACCTTAGCTTCTACAACTCGCACTACACGCCTCCCCCGCAACCGCTCTGTCGAATAGGCTTCTATATCTTTGCATGTCTGCCACGGAAACTCCGGCCTAGCTTCCAGCTCAGGTCAGGTGCAAGAACACAATATAGTGTACAAGGTTCAATCGCCCACAGGAAAGTGTGCCACAATGCGCAGTCCACAGTCCATAGTCCACAACACGGAACACAGTAGTCCAAAACACATTCAATTCTGTAAGTCCCCACCCCCAGTAGTGGGCCACCCCCTGAAGTGTGCCACCTCGCTTAATTCCTACCCACCCTCTTTATTTCTTAATAACTTTTTTTTTAATTAATAGTTATATGGGATAATGTAGAGCTAAGTTCTATAGCTACATCAGACTCTTCCTCTTCAATTTGGCAATCCCCGACTTCAATTTGCGCTCTTCTAATCTCTGCAATACCTACAAACCTAGAATTTGGACTAGTTTGGACTTTCCTACGCTTTCTAGGCTGAAGTTGGACTACACGTTGCTCTAACTGCTTGATTTTCCTTTCCTGCTCTGCAATCGTCCATTCCTTTTGTTCAATGCCCTTGGATATCTTCCTAAAAAGTACACGAGCGGTTGGTGCAAAAGAGTTTTCCAAGTGAGAGATTTGGTATGCGATATCTCTTAAATCCTGACCTTTTTGAGGAGTTACAATAACCAAGTGAGACTTGTCTGTGTTCCAGTCAGGTATATCCTCGTTTGCAGCGCGTTTTTGCGGTATTATAGTGGAGTTGTTGCTGTTTTCAAGGAGTAATCGGCTCATAAGGGGCTTAGCACTATTCATAGGCCATAATCCTGTTGCTTGCCAACCAGCCTTTATATTATAACTTGTTAAACCGTCTTGCCTTGCTTTATGATAGCTTATAAGAAAGTTTCGCTTTCCTAAAGGCGAAGAATCGGTTAACAAGCTATAGTGTCCCACGTTTTTGCGATAGGCGGCCTTAAGGGGGGAGAAGACTGACAAATCCAAAGGTTGGAGCACATGTGAGGTGTGAGGAGGTAGAAATATAAGATGAATATTGTTTGAGAAGCATTTCCACATAAACTCAATCGTTTCATGACTTCCATGGCCATCCAGAATGAGTAGTCGGGGCTCAGATGGATCACGTGGTTGGGACTGGGGTATAAAGACTTTATCCAACCATTCAATGGCAGTGGCGTCTGTAGTCCAGCCATTATCTGTGGAGGTGAACTTCCAATCCTTGAACAACTTCAAATGAGTTCCAAACCATTGTTGTTGTACTGACTTTCCCTTAAATATGACCAAGGGATAGAGAGCTCTACCGGTTGCAGAGATACACTCAATGAATGAAGTCCAGGCTTTCTGTCCCGGGGTTTTCTTTTGAATAAAACGTTTTTCTCGACTTCCTAGGACTAGTCCATTGTCCCCAAAGCCTTCCATAATCCCCGCTTCATCCATATTCCAACGATTTTCAGGTTTGATGGCCTTGATGCGGGGAACGGTCAATTTTGGGGACCACTTCTTAATAACTTCAGTAGTAGCACCATTAACGCGTGTAGAATCGATGTGGAATTGCTTTTTGGTTTGGAGAATCGGATTCCGACGCTTATAGCCATCCATCCATCGCTTTCCTAGAGGTTTTTCGTCTCCGCGGGCGTACAATATGCGGCCGGCTAGATGCCTGATCTGCATATGCGTTGGCGCAAGGCCTAGAGCTTCCTGGGTAAGAACCCATTCCGTAAGACGTTGTTCTTGAACCGGGGAAAGCTTTTGTTCGTGTTGATGAGCTTCTGATCTTGAAATGCGGCCACCCAATCTATGTTGAAGTGTTCCCCTTGGTACACCATATTCCTTAGAAGCCTGCCTTTGTCCCATGCCTTTTTCTATAGCTTTCAGCGCTAGCTGCACATCGCGCTCGGTATATGACGACTTCATAATAAGATCTAAATGATTTGCGAGTTTGAGATAATTTTATTAAAAGATAGTGGAGTTATTTAGAAATTAAATGTGGGTAGGTAAGTTGCGGTGTGCTAAGCGAGGTGGCCCACTTCAGGGGGTGGCCCACTACTGGGGGTGGGGACTTATGTAAGCGATGCTTCAATTGATAGGCTTCGCCTAAATGGCTTAGTAAGCTAGCGATCGTCAGAATCGAAAACATTTACGTTTTCACGCTATAATACTTTTTTAAAACGCTCTCGTATTACGGACGCTACGTATATATCTACGCGTTTGAACTAATCCAACGTTCTGTAATGATCTCAAACTCATAAGCGTCAGGCATTGCCCTATCCCTTACACCCTTATACAATAACTCACCTACTCTACTCCTATAAGAATATTTCACCCTGAGCCTTGAGTTATGTTTGAACCCCGCAGCCTTTTATCAGATAATATAATCAATGTTGTCTTTGGGCTTTGTACTATTATACTCGGAATTATTAGCATCATAGAATGTTATATGCTATGGAGGGTAGCACAGAGGCAGCATTGTAGACAATGTCATGCTCGTAAGTAAACTCATAGGAGATGTTATTTTATGATAGCCATTAATCGTTTACTAGTGTCTAATCATGATATCGAGGTTTAGTGGAGGCATAAAGAATAATGTACGAAGATGCGCCTTTAGGAGGTAGCTGAAGGCGATGCGGAATTTTGTTGCCGATGTCTTAAAGAGGGTACATGAGTTGCAAGGGAAGATGATTCGGATCAATTTCGATCATTCACCAAAGCCTATTGCCAAAATCATAAATAGTGATGGGGAGTCATCTGTTGCAACGCAGTGTGTAGAGGCTGGGCAACAAAGGCGGGCAGGAGCGTAAAGCTGGAATCGGTGCCGTTATGTACTTCAGTAAAGCATATCATAGATGCATGCGTAATGACAGCCCTTCCATTCCGTTGTAAAAGTGAACAGCCGTATCCCTAAACCAATGCTGGCAAAGCTGATGCAATAACCTCTAATAACGCCATCTGCCCTCTACCACCTCCACTATCTCTACTCAGAAGTATCATAGGCTCCGCTCGCATCACATGTTCTACTGTCCCATGATTGCAACGCCACGTGATAACTAAGTGCGGGATATCGCTAATCAGGAAGTCAGGTCATCATCAGAGTTTGAAAAATCATCGTTTTCAGACCACGCATTTAGAACACTGGAGATTATTAAGTTTGTTGCTTCCGTATAGTAGGAAGTGCGGGGCAGTGCGGGGCACCCTTGCTGTCACCAAATCGGCAGTGGCCGAGATTAAGAATGCTCCTTATTTACTCATTTGCTTATAATAGCCAAATCTCCCAAATATGTCTCTATCTTTTTTGTCGTCTTGATTAAAGCTGATAGGTAGTAGGAGTAACTTCTATTTTTGGTGCCGTCCGACATAGATTGTGGCGCTTTACGATCGCGCGCATGATCAGACTGCCAGCGCATCGCGAGGCTCTGGAATTTCAACCCCATTTTTCTTCTCTGAGCAAAATCCGTGATATTCTTCAAACCACAGAACCTTCGGTTTTCAGTTTGAGCGATTCGAAGATTTCTCTGCTGCTAGGAAGTATACGCCATACTACATTGTCAACCCCACTTTATATCAGAACTCTTTCCGCGACCGAAAGGACGGCAGAAAAATCGGAAATCACTCATCGATATTTGTCAGCCTCACTTCTTGATCTAAGCCCACAAATTTGCGACGAAAAAACTCGAAATAGTAGTACGACAAGATGGCAGATCCACTTAGCATAACTGCAAGCATCATTGCCGTTATCCAGTTGTCTTCCGCCGTTGTCGGGTATGTCAACGGAGTTGGCGGCGCAACAAAGGAGCGGAAGCGCCTTCGCGACGAGGTGCGAGCATGTGAGTTCATTCTCCAACAGCTCAAAGATAATGCCGACGATACGGAGGAAGGAAAGACGTGGTTGGAGACAATCAAGGCTCTTGAAGGCCCCGACGCACCCCTGGGTCGGTTGTGGAAAGCCTTGATCGTCGTCAAAGCAAAGCTCGAGCCTAAGAAGGGACTTGAGAAGGCATTGGCGAGTTTGAAATGGCCGTTCGACGAGAAAGAGGTGGAAAAGATCATTGCCGCTATCGAACGTGAAAAGACTCTATTGGAGTTAGCTTTGACCATTGACTGCCGGTACGTACATTCTCGAACTCCGTTATCACACTCTACTACGAACAAATCACCCGAAATACACCAAAATGTTAAGATGATCCGCTTCCAGCTGCATTTAACACTTTATTTACCCGGATTATGAAGAATTAACGAAAATTAGGACACTGATCAAAGAGATTAAGGAGAGTTCAAGTGAAAATGGGAGGCAGCTAGCGGAACTGATCAAGGCGGTCAAGAAGAATTCAAACGAAAATGAAAAGCAGCTTGCTGGGCTAAAAGACGGTCTGGCGTGTGTTCAAGAGTCACAGACTAGCTTAAAAGACGGCGTCGATCGTTTAAACCAAGGCCAAGATGATCAACAGCGACGAACTATTCTCGACTGGCTCACCCCAATTGACTATGCTCCTCAACATATCGATTTAATTGGTCGGCGACAGTCAGGAACTGGCCAATGGCTTCTTAACTCAGTAGAGTTCCAGGAGTGGCTTAAGAAAAGTCAGAAGACTTTGTTCTGTCCAGGTATTCCCGGCGCGGGGAAGACAATCCTTGCGTCGATCGTGGTTGACGATCTAAACGCGCGGTTTTCTAATGACGCAACTGTCGGGATTGCCTATATCTATTGTAACTTCCGGCGGAAAGATGAACAGAAGACTGACGATTTACTTTCGAGTCTGCTAAAACAACTAGCTGAGTGCCAGCCGTCTCTGCTAAGTATCGTGAAGGATCTTTATAATCGACATAAGACTAAACGGACGCGGCCATCACTCGATGAAATCTCTAGATCTCTCCAGTCAGTGGTTACTATATATTCGAGAGTCTTTATTATCATTAACGCGCTTAATAAATCCCAAGAATCCTCTGGCTGCCGGACGAGATTCCTGTTAAAGATGTTTAGCCTCCGGGACGAGTATAGAGCAAATCTCTTTACAACTTCGAGATTTATCCCGGAGATCATAAAGGAATTTAAAGGGAGTGTACAGTTAGAGATTCGCGCTAGGAAGGAAGATATACAAACATATCTAAACCATCATATCTCGCCTCGACGAGCATTTCTCAAGAAGAATTGGAAATTACAAGAGGAAATAAAAGCCAATATCGTTGAGGCTGTCAGGGGAATGTACGTATTGTCTTTAAGACCGATGGATAAGTGCTAATTGCCTCTAGGTTCTTACTTGCCCAGCTCCATCTCGATTCTCTGATGGGGAAGACAACGGAAAGCGACGTCCGAAGTGCTTTAAAAAGTCTACCAACGGGATCCGATGCATATAACAAGGCATATGAGGATGCTATGGAGCGAATTACAGAACAGGATATGGATGGGGTACGGCTTGCTAAGCAAGTTCTATTGTGGATTACCTGCGCTAAGCGGCCGTTGATCACGGCAGAGCTTCAACACGCGATTGCCGTTAAGCCTGGAAATTCCGATTTTGATGAGAAGAGTCAGCCAGACATTGAAGACATTGTGTCCGTGTGTGCTGGATTAGTGATAGTGGATCGAGAGAGCAATATTATCCGCTTAGTCCACTATACAACTCAACAATACTTCAAACGAACACAGGAACATTGGTTCCCAGACGCAGAGACAGAAGTTACGAAGGCTTGCATTACTTATCTCTCGTTTGATATTTTCGACACTGGATTCTGTGCAACAGATAAAGAGTTTGAAGAACGACTACAAGGGAATGCACTTTATGGCTATGCAGCACGAAACTGGGGACACCATGCTCGGGAAGCTTCGACAATAACAGACCAGTTAATTCTAAGCTTCCTTATGAGCAAAGCTAAGTTATCCGCCAGTATCCAAGCACTGATTGTTTCAAAAAAGTCCTCAACGCACGAAAATTATAGTCGGGAATTTCCAAAACATATTGTAGGAGTACACGTTGCGGCGTACTTTGGACTAAGGGTGGCGATGATAAATATAGTTAAAAATGGACAAAACCCAGATTTGAAAGATAGTTATAATCGGACACCGCTATGGTGGGCAGCGTACAAGGGGCAACAGGATATCGTGAATCTGTTGCTGGCGGAGGATGACGTCAATATCTCTACAAAGGATAGAGACGGCAGGACACCGCTATTAGGGGCGGCCCAGAACGGGCACGATGCGGTGGTAATGCTGCTACTTGGAAAGGATGGCGTTGACCTAAACTCGAAAGATAGAGTCAGTCGGACGCCACTATTGTGGGCGGCTAAGAACGGGCACGATGCGGTGGTCAAGCTGCTACTCGCGGCGGACGGCGTCGACGTGAAATTGAAAGATAGGGACAGTCGGACGCCACTGTCATGGGCGGCTCAGGGAGGACACGAGGCAGTGGTCAAGCTGCTACTCGCGGCGGACGGTGTCGACGTGAAATTGCTACTGCTGTGGGCGGCTAAGTATGGGTATAAAACATTGGTTCAGCTGCTGCTTATGGCGGACGTCGACGACGTTAATTCGCTGCTATTGTGGGCGGTTAAGAACGGACACGAGGCGGCGGTGAAGCTGCTACTCGCGGCGGACGGCACTGATGTGAACTCGAAGGATAGGGATAGTCGGACGCCGCTATCATGGGCTGCTGGAAGTGGCCACGAGGCCGTGGTGCAGCTGCTGCTCGCGAAGGACGGCGTTGACGCCGACTCGAAGGACAACTATGGTCAGACGCCGTTATTTAGGGCTACTAGAAGTGGCCACAAGGCCGTGGTGCAGCTGCTGCTCGCGAAGGACGGCGTCGACGCCGACTCGAAGGTCAACTATGGTCAGACGCCGCTATCATGGGCTGCTAGAAGTGGCTATAAGGCCGTGGTGCAGCTGTTGCTCGCGAAGGACGGCGTCGACGCCGACTCGAAGGACAAATACGGTCAGACGCCGCTATCATGGGCTGCTAGAAGTGGCTATAAGGCCGTGGTGCAGCTGCTGCTCAGCGAAGGTGCAGATATAGGTATTAAGGATAGAAGTTGATGGACTGCTATACAACTGGCAGCACTTAATAGTCATATAGGGTTAGAAGAGCCTTTGGTGATACACAGGGCATCCGAGCCAGAAGACTTTTATAGGCTTCAAAAGCTATTTATTTTAAAGCAATATAATTTGTAATTCATATTATATATAATAACTTTAATGAAGAGGGGCTTTGGGGGAGCTGATATTTACATAGTGTGAGTGAGATATGGCTGTACTAGAATGCTCCCTGAAAGAGTAGCGATAAAATAATAGAAATTTCTACATAGAAGGCTCTAGAAGGTTCATTTACTATCCCTAACGAGTAAACCTTTTACCTACCCTATAATAACTTTGACTTTCAGTCGCAGATTCTAGCGAGAAATCGATTAAGCTTTTAGCTAGAGTGGGGACAAGGATAATATATAACAGCGGTGGATTAGACCTCGCTGTTTGTGCAATCATGCTTCAAATCTGGTATTTTTATACTCTAAATTAAGCCCATTGCCGTCTATTCCATAGCGTCCTTTTTCGACAATGCCTTGATTCTTGAGGCTTCTATAGCAAATTGAATGCGAGGTGCAAGCTGGTTAGCTGACCTTGCTTTTGCCAGAAATTGATGCTGAAATTATTAGCTATAGTCTGCAAGTTTTTATAAAATTTCCTTACATTTAACAAAGTTTCGTTCGATCCAGACATGCAACTAGAAAGAAAATAAAGAGCATCTTTAGACCACGCTTCTTCGTCATCTTCAGTAATGTGATACCGGGGGAGCAGCATTTCTTCCACTATCTCGGCTAGGAATAGTAAGTCTAGAAGGGCGTGCGAGAGCTCCGTTCTCTTTTCTGGCTCATCTTGTTTATATTGCTTTAAATCGAGGACTAGGCAGAGGAACATTAGTTTCATCACTTTATACCCAAAGAGCTTATATTCACCAATCTTGATGCTCCCAGCAGTCGATGCTCGGATGCTAGTAATAGACAACTCTTTACAGGATACTCCCTTAAATATGAGGTAGGCTGACCCTTTGAGGACCTATTTCAATCAGCTTGTGTATACTAAGGGGAATTAAGGATTTATACCTCAGTAAGAATGGTAGCTATCTCCCACTCTTCGAACGGAAATGATTGGAAATCCAGCTCGATTAAAGAGAGCTCGAGGTGCTCTGACGCCGTGAAAACTTGGTTATTGTAGCAGTACACATCGTAAACATCTGCGATGTTAGGGTGTTTTATGCCAGAGAGTGTTTAGAGAAGGTCTATACTTCCAGAGGTAGGGAAGGCTCGGATAATGGACTTTTGAAAGTACCCACCTTAGCGGAAGGCTAGGGAAGTCTCGCTAGACATGGGCCAAACCGCAGTGTAGTCCTCCCATGGAGACCTCAACCATAACCTGAGAAGCTTCCCTGGACTCGCACCGCTCCCAGAATCAGATTTCGGCAGCCCTTTTAGATTAGAGTGATCACCCCTCGAGTACTCTTCTAGAGCGTTTGTAGAGAAGGGTTTCACGCGCCGAAGGGGACGAAAACGTAGCCCTAGGTGACCTTTAGGTATGATGTCATTAGGCATAATCAAACTAATAATCAAGTAAAGTGAAAATCGGGGCAATTAGAGGACTCGCATTTGAGCAGATTAATTCATTAATGAGGGACGCGCCATAATACAATTGCATGAGACGCATTCCATGCAGTGCCAGGCTTTACGCGTCTACTGCCTATTCTTCAGTTGATTTGAAAAATTTTAATTGGTCTAAATTTGGCAAAGTACTAATGCGGAAGGCGACCCACAGCTGACGAGCAAAATCCTAATTAGGGTATTGCTAAATTAGAATATTCCATAATTGGAGGTCTCACGTTTCAGGCTTAGGAGGTTCTATGATTTGACTTTGGAGAATTTAGAAGCTGCCGATTTAAGATGTTGAAAATTTAGGGTCACAGAATTTAATGCATACTAAAATTCTACGAAGCGGTAGAATCAAGACAATGCGGAATATACAGAACTCAGGGTTTAGAGGTCCTACACATAATTTCCTCTTTCTCTTCTGCAGCATTAGCTTAATTAGGTAACCTTATTTGGTTTTGAAATTATATTCAATGTTGGTATTGTAGTGATTTCTTCTCACGTTACATATGGAGATCCGATTTTTTTTAATTTTTAATTTTATTTTCATAACCCGACCGCATATTACTCGTGAAACTGCTTTACATAAGACATTTGTTAATAGCCCAATGCATAGAACTTTGATACTTTGGTTTTGCATAGCTACCTTGAAAGCGAATGCTTATGCAAGCTTTGATTCTATAAGCGAAAACCTTCCTAAGTGTGCTGTAAGCTAAGCCCTAGAATGCCTCCATCTAAGGTACTAACTAGGACAGGTGCAATGTATAGCTGAATCGACCTCTTCACCTGAAGTCCCTGCGAATTTTACGGGTATCTGCGCAAATCAAGAGCTAATCAATAGTCTTGAATTACGCGTAAGTACAAGCTGCACAATCACTGAGAGTCTTAGTATGTTCTTGTCTTATTTTAATACCACATCTCACATAATCAGCAACTAAAAACATCATTAAAACGATCTGCCATCAACCGCTTCGAAATAGGACCAGGGTTGTGTTAACTACTGGAACTGTTGGAATTTCTCTGGCTTTAATCGCTTTTACCTTACGGCTATTTGCACGGATAAGGATTGGTCAATTTGGAATGGATGACTGGACCATAATTATAGCAATGGTATATTCCACTGACGAGACGGATTTGATTATCCGATAACTTATAAGGATAGGGATTCGTGATCCCGTTATCTGCAATGGCTATTGTCCGTATGCTTTATCCTCGATTTAGTGCATATCTTAAAGATAAATACTGAGGTGCTCTACAGTTGCAGATCATGGACTTGAAAAGGATATTTAGACTATTCCATTTAATGACATCACCTACATCCTCTACGTAAGTTGACAGACAAAACTGGCTCTACAAATATCCTTACTAACGTACCCAGATATATTACTACGACGAATTACTTTATCTTGGAAGTCTAACACTGATAAAGGTGTCTCTATTATGCTTTTATCTTCGAATATTCCCCCAGAGGGTATTCAGAATAATTGTATACGCTAACATGGCTGGAAATATTGTTTCTGGCACAACGTTTATTTTTGTTTCAATATTTCAGTGCGTTCCAGTCCAGGCTGCATGGACAAGGTGGGATGGTGAGGTTCAGGCGAGATGTAGTAATGCCAATGCAATAGGATGGGCAAGCGCTGCTACTAATATTGTCTCTGATATCATCATCCTTATACTTCCACTCCCACAGTTGATGAAACTGGTTATGTCATAGGAGCAAAAGTTTCATGTTTTATTGATGTTTAGCCTTAGATCTATGTGAGTTAAGACTTTAGCTGTAGGATCTCAGACTAATGCAAGGGTAGTGTTACTGTTGTTAGTATACTTCGGCTTCAGTCGCTTGTCAAGTTTTCAAATACCCGAAATATAACTTGTGAGGATATAGAATTGCTGCCTAAGATAAGGAGGCTAACTATGAGGATAGGGGACTATGTGACTATTGGTTACTGGAGTACTATTGAGGTTCATGTTAGTGTTATCTGTGCATGTCTACCTGCAGTTCGTTCGCTCTTTCGGAAGAGACATCCAGCCATCCCAAATAGGGATGACCCGGCTGCAGTGCCTGGCAATAGTATTAGAGCCAAACAGCCGAAGGCAAATGAGTCGGACGCTCTTCCACTTTTAAAAGTTGAACGTGTATATACCAGTCATTAAGATTAACTCTCATTATTAGCACACGGGAGATAAGATGGTCAGTGCGCCAATATCTAGCCATGTCTGCTACGGGTATTATAGTGCAGCTTCGGGCTCAGAATTATAAGATCCTTAATCTATACCCTGAATTGTATAAGAAAATTAAAAGGGGAAAGATAAAAAGGCCACAATGGAAAGTCGTGGCCCAAATGCAAATCAAAAGTCTGTTAAGACAGTTACCATTTGCTTTAGTCTCTATCTACAGGATTGCCTTTACAGCCCGCAAATACATTAACTATCGACTTCAAATAAAAGGGACCCACTTCTTCCACGACGATGTTTCTTTGAGAAGAGGTTCTCCCTTTCCAAGCAAGTTTGTATCTGCCAATCCTCTATCAAGATAGTTCGAACTCCATTTCTCACAGTCAATCCAAAGATCTTCAAGCGTGATTTCGGGCACAGCGTCAAGGTTAGTAGTGACGAGTGGGAGCGCTGCAAATGTTAGAAAATTCAAAGGCAGTCTGAGTTCAGCATACCATCTTCTCCAAGGCTTGCTTTAATGGTAATAAGTTTAAGCTTCGCGAGGAGCACTCGGAGAGCCTGAGCGTCCCGTAATTTGCCATGAGATCCTCGTAATGAAGAAGCCTTGGCTCGTCGATCGAGAGTTACAGAAGGTTCACTTTCCCACTGTTGCCTCAAACGCCAGAGGCTGCTCCAGTCGCGATAAAGCGTAGGATCAACGTCAGGTTGTCGCATTCTCGTTTGGATGCGTCTCTATGAATAGGTGTTTCCATTCATTACATTGTTAACTTCAATGACGAGCTCCCATTCAGAAAGAGCCTTAATTCTCGCGATCTCTCGACGCGCCCATTCAGTCATTATGGTGATGTTAATATAGCAGCAATTGAGTAGAATACAATGCTTTATATAGATGTAGCAGAAGATAAATCTTTTTCTTTCTCAAATCGATTTTGATAGATAGAGTTAAGATAAATAGGCCTGAGACTCAAAATAGGATGTTCCAAACAAAGCATGAGCCTAAGCATTACTAAAGAAGCCTTAATTGTAAGTATCGCGCCGAGCAAAGAAGCCTCAGCCTAATTATACCCAAAACTGAAGCCTGATTACTAAGATTCCTTTGCAATACCTTGAAAATACTCACTATTGATCGATTGGTTTATGCATAGTTATACTAGGGCTTGGAGCCTATTTATTTGAAAAGTGCTTTACTTAATAGAAACTTTTTGATTAGCTGAAGCCTTTAAAATTGCAATAGTTATATGTAAGGACCACTATTCTGATTTTAACCCTTAAGCGGAAAACCTGCCAAAACTTCTCTTGATTTGATAGGAAGTGCGAAGAGTATAGTAGAGAGTTCTAGCCACTACCCCAGCCAATCACCTCCTTGTAAACCTTACTGCTACCTGTGGGTAATCCATAACAATTGGCAACCCTTGACTTATATCCATCTTATTTAGAAGTACCCTCCCAGCATCTGGCAGGAGACTGTTTCTATGCAAATGCCCTTGCAAGCTCTCAAACTCCTTACTATACCTAGCAACGCTCTCTATAATATCTTCACTTTGGAGAGAACATCCCCAGTTCTCAGCATCCTCCCATACTAGCCGAACTGACTTAAGGTGCTTGTCCTGCATGTAAAGCCAGTGTCGATTACGCCTGAAAATAGAGTAGAGTTCGTACCATGTTAAGGCGTCAATTGTTAGGTGCTGAAAAAGGGCAATATAGTCAGGACAAGCAAGGATACCATCGAAAAGGAGTTGTGCGGAGTGAATCCTTTGTCTGTTAAGGATTTGCTCCTGAGGAGTAGCACGCAGTGTGCGTAAGCGCTCTTTCCTCTGTGAGAAAGTGTGGTGTTGGTACATGAAACCTCTGAGAATGTTGTCAAGGCGTCCGTTTACTGTGCCAAGGATTGCGTTGTTGTGGCTAATAGTAGTAGAAAGATAGATCTGAATTAGAAATTGAAGTTAGCGGCTGAATGTCGAAATATGGATATACATGCCTTGTCACAGGATGTGTCAATATATGCACCAGGAACTGCGGCACCACCTAGTCGAATTTCGTGATATGTCTTCAATGCCTCATCACGAGCCTCCCTATTGACCTGGAGAATGGCGGGTGGCAAGGTACGAGCTTCGTAGCTAAGAGATGTGTCCTGTGGCGCTGATCGAGCACGAATTGAGACTGTGCTGGCAGACCTAGGTAGCGCCCCGTTCCATATTTTAAGGCGGAGCTCGATAGGAAGCCTCTTGAATTGGGGGAAGGATGTTAAAGAAGCGATAGGCGTGTTATTAGTTATATCGGTGGCCATTGCGGAAGAAATGGGATAAGTATGGGGAAGCTTAATGTTAAATAAGGAGGAGTTGCTGAATGAGGAGGAGAATCTCAGCGAGCGAGGGAGTGGGAACTGCTCCCTTTATGCTTTCTGACCTTGAACAAATTCGCGTATTGACGTCACCTAGTCGGGCTGTGCATAGAAAGATACTAATACGACCATTTAGCGATTAGTTATGTGTCAACTTCTAAATTAGGCTAGCAAAAACAATAGTAGGAAGGCGCTCAGGCATGTATAATAATTGCGGATAATCATCCCCACTGAAATAAAGGCTCTTCAGGTGACTGGGAGCATAAAACAGTATCTCTCCCTGCTCTCATCCAAGTTCTTCACCCAAGAAATAATTTCAAACGGCATATGCCATTGTCTTACATCAAACAGTTCGTTGTGATGGCACTCCAAAAGCCTGACCAAAATTTCTTCTCCAAAATACTGGCGCTCTTCATAAGGGGCAAAGTGGCATCCCCGGACGAAACCCAACGAGCCAAGGTAAAGCAGGTAAAGGTATCCTTGAACACCGCATGTCCGCATATCCGGTTCATCGACAAATATCAGCTTCTGAAGGTGACTGGCTTGTCTCAGGAATTCCGGGAAGCCCCAAAAAATATGAGTCCTCATCCGAATCGCGAGTACCTGCACTGATTCAAATACTGTCCCAAGCGAAGCCACTATGTTGTTCACGTCTGTGAAGTCATGGGGAAGGTCCAGGAAAACGGTGTCGCAGGACCAGTTGATGAAAGTGGTAATACCCTCGTCGTTAACCCTGGTCTGGCTATATGTTTTCAAAACCTCTGCCCGAGACTCTTGACACACGTATAGAAGATCTACCCGCTCTGACTCCAACTCAACTTCCCAAGTCCAATCTTCCCAATTGAATCGCGGAGTTAATTTGACGAGGCGTGGCAGTAGAGCAAACTTCCAGATTTTGATTCGAATTTCAGGCGGGAATTTGGGGAACCCAGGGAAAGCTTGTGTTACATTGGTTGCTTCACCGAGTTGATCCGAACAGTGGGAGGTATTACATCTCTGGTATACGTGCGATAGGGGAGCAGAAAGGCTCATAAGCGGGTCCCGCGGTTCCTGCGCACGAGGAAATGGATGAATAGGTGTTGGAAGCATGTTTGAGTTCGTGGTGAATCGTGCTGGAAAAATTGTTTAGGTGAAAAGATAGGGGATGCTAGCTTCTAAGTCATAGGACGAATTGGGGTTCGGCCAATAGGAGACTAGTTATTCCCTAGTTTTAAAGGAGGTCGCTTAATCGGACATCGCTAATTTGGCAGTCGCTTAGTGGGAGATCACCTAATCAACTATCGCTAATTTGGAAGTCGCTGAATAGGAAGCTTCACGGGATCATCACGCGAGAGGATAGGTCACTAAAGATAGAGTCTTCATTATGGATGGCCCAGCTCCTATGGTTCTGGGTCCATTGACCCTTAATTATACCCATTTTCTTCAGCGGCGCTGAATACAAAAGAACCTCCAGAACTGAGAAGTTGGAAGCTATCCGATCAACCCAACATGAGTGCAGTGCGTGATATGCCAAATCAGAATTGTACTGTTGTTTCTCTAACTTTTTATCAAGCAAGAACCTGAGCCTACGATCGATATAATCGAGTTTGAAGAAGACCCGCGAACTCCTACCAACAACACCAATGTGGCCGATGCTTTCGACTGGTAGTATCGTGCAAACTTCGCCGAACAGGAGCTCTCGATAGAGCGAACCAAGCTCCAGCGTGAAAAGCGAAAGAGCCGTCGACTTCAAACTCAGATCAATGAGTATTGCGAAGCCTTGACCCAATCCACTCAGATGTGCAATCAAACGATAAGCCAGTGTCAACATCTATCGAATTCTAATCTCGTTCTCTCTCAAGAGATTCGGAAGCAGATGTTAGTGATGGAAACTTTACAGGCTGTGATTATGATACTGTCTAATAGACGGAATGGCACAGATACAGTCTCCAACGGAGAGGCTGCCGTCAGTTGATATTGGGATGGGTGGTTGTTTAACTGACAGTGTGGATAGTAATGAAATGTTATTCTGCATTAGTGTATCATCTACCCCAACTGAGCCCTCTATTTGCTAAATTATCCTTTGGTATCATCATCCAGACCGAAAGGTTCATGCCCGAAATTTCAACAGCATCTTCCATAAGTAGAATACGAAGTAACTTTTCAAATGCTACTGGGAGCCACTCTTCTCCACAGCTGACTTGAGATTGCCTCATAATATCTCATGACTTAGAGATTCATTTCCGTCTCTCAGTGGGCCACCTAACATGTCTTCGCCGAAGTGAATGGGCCTATATTTCCAGGTTGTGTTATCAATCCTTTTAGCCTCCTATAATAGGTTCAGCTTGATTAGTTCACAGCGGAATGGGAATAGGAATAGGAACATTACTTCAACGGACTCGGAGAGTTTGATCGGCTTAGCGGCTTAAAGCGGATTTTCCGAAGAACCTCTGCCTATTTTGGACCACAACTAGAATAGAACAGGTACGAAGTCTTGCGCATAAAAGCCGTTTCATTAGGTGAGCTTGATAAATAAGTAGGACCGAAGGTTATTATCGTTGGTCACAATATGGTATCCCCAAAAGATTCCTCCTTGTCTCTTATCCCTCCTCCAGCTTTTTCTTTGGCGGGAGCGGATTTCGCTTCAACAAGGCCTGTTTATCCACCTGCAGTTGAATCACAGTACAAGAGCAGCAGACAGCATTTCAGGTATACAGAGGATGTTACACCAGCCGAAGATGACTACGAAGGAGAGGGCAGTGAGGGATCAGCTTCAGGGAAGGAGATGCAAGATTCCCTAGCTAAGCCAAGGCCAACCTCGTTCCAAAGGAAAATCTATAAGGCAGCGATACCGCTCATGGAGCTTATAATGAAATGCTACCAGGAAGAGCCAAGCCCTTCTACGATCTCTCAGCTGGATGAACTAAATAAGCGCATCAAGGCGCAGAACAAGAAGGACGATGCAGGATCGACCTCCCGTGGCACCATCGATTATCGGACCCATATAGCATACTGTGGTCTTGCTCGAAATTACGAAACTTGGCTTGTAAAGGATCCTGCATATCTGAACCCTTCCGAAAAAAATCAGTGGGAACTGGCGAAGAAGAGCCTTCAAGAGCTCGCTGGAACTCTCGGTGAATTCAACAAGAGGAAGTGGTATCCGCCATCTTAGAACTTCTTCAGCACTAAGACGTTGCATCCTCTTGACAACGACTCGGTTGGGTCTCAACCAGGCTCGTTACATCCAACGACATTTGCAAGTCCTTCAGGGCGGGATGACTTCAGGTTTGGAATTCCTATTTGGACTGGCAAGGACTGGCCGAAGAAAAATGCAATTGATCTTCGATCAACGCCACTTGTGGGATATACCGCGCTTCCCACCACGGTCATTGCTTCCATTTCAAATACAGCTGCAGCCGCGAATGAACAGCTGTTGATAAGGCAAGAGTTTGAGAGCTTAAAGACCCAAGTGATGGAAATGACGGCACTTATCAAAGTACTACTTAATCCGGCACAAACAGGGACGGAATGAAATAGTGAGAATTTAGTTCTGTATCTATTTGTATTTTCAAGATACCGTGGTCCTCAGAAGTGCTGGAGTTAGCCAACTAGATTAGAGGCAAAATATACTAACGTCTGTCCCTGTGTAGCGAGACGCACCCCATTACGAGACAAACCATAGGCACTTTGAATTCAAGCTGCTTTAACTCTATAAAAGCATTGAAATTTCTCCTACTTTTATATTAGTAATGTATTTGTGCTATTCTTGGACACTCCTAACTCGCAATCTCCGAATTTTACGATCTCGTCGTTGCTAGCCTCCTGATTTATTGAGAACCTTTTTTTTATAAAATAATATAACACTTTAACTTATACGGCCACCATCGAGCGTTTTACGCCTTTAAAACTTATAGAACGATCAGATCTGAATTTTCAAGCCCCTTTATAATATTAAGAAGTTATTATTAGCTTTATAGCGGCCAGACGCGCTTTGTCATACAACCATCGCTATATGTGCTAGTACCTCCAATCAGCCGGATCAAGAGACCTTAGTCAACTATAGAGGAGTTACAATATTCTGCCGTAAAATTTGTTATATCTAATATAGAGGCCTGAGGCTCAAAATTAGCGTATATAGCTGCGTGTGGCGTTTTCTCTTTTGGCCGGGACGTGCGCTATGCTCAAGGTTAAAAACACTCTAGTTTGTCTCTTTTATTAAGCTGCTCCTTAAGGCCGATTAGTGTCATTAATATAGACAACCTTATATTTCGAAAGATTAATTAAAGCACGAGTGAGGTATGCAATATCGAGCCCGCACTCGACCAAATGTTTCTAATCCTCGAAACACTGTTTGTATGCCTTATGATTCATAGCGTTACTCTCAGCGCCAAATTGCCACTTGCTAAGGCTGTCCCATATGCCCGGGCGGTAGGAAGGGGTCCTTAGTCAGATGGTCTACGCATATCTCTAGAATATATAGCGATGGGCCAAATATTGCATAATAAAGGGCTTCTTGTAAGATCCATTCTAATCTATCCCATAAACTAAGAGTCTCTTTTGACCAACTGCTAGGGGCCCCTTCCGATAAATAGGTGTGTGGGGCCTACTCTGCCATTCCTCTCTATTCGATCATCTAATGCTATTCAACTATCTAGTGCTGTCCCATCACTCGAATCATTATAATCGTTCAGTTCTATCCATCCCCTTCTAGGATGAGCAAAAGGCCCATGATATTATAACAACCATAATCCTATGTCTGGACTAAGTAACTCTCTCTCCCTTAACAAGTAATCCATCAATATAGGACACAGCCACGCACGTAAGGACCTCGCTCAGCAAACAAGTATAGGCTTAAGTCACACCTCTTCGCCTAGTCTTAGACTATCTTAGCTTCCACAACTTACACTATACACCCTTCGAGGTGCCGCATCTTCTCAATCGAGCCTTTCCACCAGATAAAAGAGTCCCTAGTTTTTAGCTTAAACCTAACACATTCTGCATACTTAGACTCAAATACCCCCTTTTCATGTCCGACGATAAGTATGATTTCCTTAAGATTATCGAGACTTAAAGAGCATATATCGACAATTGCTTTATCGAGACCTAAAGGCCAAATATCGTCAATTGTCTTCTCGAGATCTTCTTTCAACGAAACTTCAACCGCTAAAGACTGGATCTTCTCCTTAAAATCAGGATAAGAGCTAGCCGTACGCTTGCACATCTCAGGGTCAGCAGCGAGATAGAGAGTATCGTGAGCGAGATCAATATATATTAGTGCTTGCCGACCGTCGTAAGTAAAAGTGGGCTCGAAAACAGAGAGAGCAACTTCTCGAGAAGTTTAGCAAGTGTGAAGTATTAATAACGGACGAGCGTTATAAAAGGAGAAGGAGCCATTCCGATAATGTAATTGAATTATTCAAGGACCAGGGAGAGCGCGCCTCCAGATCTTGATTTTGAGTTCGATAGGGAGGTTCGGAAAGAGGGTGAATGTAGATAGTGGGTCATCTCGAATTATTGTGCTAGTTGATATCGTCGGTATTAATATACCCGATCCACCGCGGACGATCAATCTCGAGATATCAGGCGATTTCCTAGGCACGATTAGCAAAGTTATAATAGCCGTACGGAGCGGTTTGCGATTGAGATTTGTACGTAAGATTGGAATTAGGTGTCTGTAAGAAAGGTGGAAGGAGAACCAACGATGCGGACAAACTTAACGAGAGGTGCCGAAGGGGGCCTCTCGGACGTGTGCGTTAAAGAGCGTTGAAAAGGGGAGAAGAGTATAATGGGAGAAACAACATGCTGGTGGGAAGAGGGGCAGTATTTATGCCGCGCCGTGGCTGCCTGCTGGGGCCACGAACGCGGCCGCGCTAAGGACGGCGCGGATAATGCAAAAGTCTATGCCTGGTAGCCTTAGGAAAAGAATTTCCCAGCCTCAGCCACTGCTCAACCCTAGTGCCTGAGGCCCCGGTTATATGGTATTATTGATCAGGCTAATTAGGTCAATGCTCGCTAATTAGTAACTAAATCCTAAAGCTAAAACATATAGCGTTTATATCCCTCCCCCTCACACTGAAGTAACTCCCGGATTGCATTATTTCCTCTTTGAGTATCTTTAAAACTTGGGGCTATGTTCTTCCTTAGTAAAACCTTTCCCTAAGTGCTCCGAAATTTGAAGAGACTTTAATAGTCGCGATTAAGCAGGGGGGAACAGCTAAAGCAGCGATTAATACCGTGCTTAAAAAGATCAATAATATGATTAAACATAGTCCTTTTCTTGCTACTGAGGTGGCCGTTAAAGGAGAAATAGTTAAAGAAAATGACATATTAATAACAACTTCATAGACCTGTTAAGAAAAAAGGTATGATTGCTAAAGTATGGATTTGTCTCGTGACGTAGGGATAGACGTTATACTACTTTAAGACCATCACACCACTTACGCTATAACTGTTCCTCCCAAGCCAAATTTGACACTACGTTGTTTGTGGACGCTATACGCTGTGGTCGGATATTCTTTAGCATAAGCAGAGATTTAATTTAGTTACTACCTAAAGAGAAACATCAATTCTAGTTCCGTTGAGGCTTGAAACTGCTCAGAGCCTCATTGATATCGTTTTATTAGAAGCTTTACTAAGGCTGGCAGAATTTCTTGCCAGATTATTCAACGGCTGGTCTCCACTGCTTCATTACAGTCAAATTTCCAAGCCAAATGTTAGTATTTAGACTACCCTCTTTTGAGTTTACGTGCCGTAAAAATCTATACTAATCAAAATGTCAGCGGCGCTTCAGTAATGGCCGAGAGGTCCATACTGCAGCAAGATCCTCCGCCGACACCGTTGACGTATTACGAAGAAAATCTTGGGCCTCAGGCGACCACTCTTTTGGATTGGCAATTTTTAGAGTGTCACCGACTTTAAAGTCGGGAAGAACAGTATTCCAAGGCTCGATCATCTCAAGCATAAGCCTCCCAAGAGACCAAATATCAAGGGAACTTGATGGTGCTTGAGAGTAAGTGCAATTGTGGATTTAAGCTAGAATCGATCAGCAGTGATTTGTAGGCAATAATTAGTGAATCACACCAAGCTTTGTATCTCCGCTCTATATAAAAAGCACGTTTAAAGAAAGCACACTTCCGTGCACAAGTCCTTTCGAAGTCAAGTAGCCGAGGGCGCTTAATAACTTCACGTCATTAGCTAGTAGAAATCACATATATAAATACACTCACTTTAGCACAAATTTTGGAAATTTGTGGCTCCCATAGTTTCAGGTCGCAAGCAATCACAAACTCAAGTAATACGTGCATCATTTCATACACTAAGTACGTTTCATCTTCTTAGAAGGCTTCGCGCAAGTACACGATGTTCCTATGTCGGATCTGAAGCAGCTCATCAATCCAGTCCTTAGAGAGACATATTCGAACCACAAGTCTCACAACACTCCGGTCGTAGAGACTGTATGCGCCCCAAACATCGTCAGACTCGTCCATATATACCATTGGAAAATAGAAAGACTATGGATCCTAGTGCCGTAGCTGGCCTGCACCTATAATCTCGACTTTTTAAAGCGTGTTTTGCGCCTTACCGTCGTCGGAACCTCGCATTTTCTTCAGTGGGCGTGATTTCGAAGAATTTTCGGTGGCAAAGTATTCCAAAGGGGCCTTATTTTTCTTTATTACGGATTGAGCGGGACCAGAAGTTTCTAGGAAGAGCTTAATGTCCATAGGCGAGAACATTGTTCTTCGTCTCTCATCGTGCCGTTGGTTATCCATCTCGTGGCTTGAGGGTAACATAGGAGCGTTCGTAAACCATAACTTAATCCTTTTGAGCGGGACGAAAACTTGGAAAGAATAGCGGATATTCAAATTTAGGATTACCTGTCTTTTGGCTTTAGATAGTAGAGGCACAATTAAAATAGGAAGCAGCCTGAATCTCCTCTTTTCTAGATTGGGATATGACCACTAGTCACATAAGTCCATTCGACTTTGTGAAATTCCAAGGGTATTTTCTAATCCTCGTTCCATTCAGATCATATAGGGTTGCCTTCTACTTTGAAACTCGTACAGACGATTGAATATATGTAATCTACGCTCTAGGATTTAGGGTTACAGTTTTAAGTATTTAATCCAAACCAATTCGTATTAGTAGCTGCTACAGTTGGTCGAACTCCTCAATTGCTTTTCTCCACGCTGTCTGCCTCATTTCATATGCCACATCTACCTTTCGTCTCTTCCCTCCCTTTTCTTCTTCATCTCGAGTAGGGAATGGCCCCTGAAGACGACACCATATATCTCTTATTCCCCAATTTCGAAGTCCACTGTAGCATCTTTCATAAGGGACAACTTGCTGACTATTGGCTGCTTTGAGAATAAGCTGAAACTTGTAAAAAGCGAAGTACCGAGCAGCTTCTTGAACTGCACTCTCGAGATATTCTACCTCAAATTTTTGGTTGCCTCCTTGTTCTAATTGGAAGACAACTTTCCCTTGATGCAGGGCATCTTCCATATTGACTTCGACCTCCGCCTAGGCCTACGTTAAATCAATCACTTAAGCTGACTGAATAAACTTACATTCTGAGGACGAATATGCGATTTTACTGTACCTACTCCCTCCATCTCAAAGTCGTAGTCGGATAACACTAATTCCGTCGTGCTTGGTTTTTCTAGTTCCAGTTGGCTTGGTATTTCTAATTCTGTTGTGCTTCTATCTAATTCGTATCGAGGATTTCCAGTGACTGACACATCGAGAGGAGGCTCCTGAGCTTGAAAATCCCTTTGGGGCTGTGGGTCTGAGACGCTCGAGCTTTCAAAAAGGGCTTCCTCGATAAAGAAGGCACGAAAAATCGACACTTTTACAAAGAATGAAGTAATGTAGCGGCCTTTTGGCTGGTGAGCCTCATAAATCCAGCGGAGAAAGAGGAATTTCTTATCATTCTTGTGTGCTCCGTTGAAAGGGCGCCCACATCGGTGGGATAGCTCCAGGTCTACTGTATCATTGGCTAATAGAGGCCTTGCGTCGGAAGCATTAGCGTTGCTCGATTTTTGATCCTGCTGTTTGCGCCAGAGGTTAAGGTGTTCTTGCACATTGCTCTCTAGCTGGGTCTCGTCGAGGTCCTCGTCTGGCTCGAGGCGGGTCAGACAGGTGCACATCTCCTGTGCCTCCGGATCATTTGATGATAGTGCATCTATCTTTTTGGAACTAAATCCAAATTTTTGCGCCAGGGATGCAAGTTGATGGGTAACAACAGCATTCGGCTCTGTTACTGAAGGCTTTGTCTGATCCGCATCCTTCTTGCAGGCGACGTTGACCAGCTGGGGAAAGCCACGCATGCACTTGAGAAAGAGCTGGAGGAGATAGTATTGAAAGTGATCGGCCCCACTACCCTCAATCGGGACAAAATGATGCTCGCCATCTTGCCGGAGAAATGTTCCGCTATTGAAACCGTGACGGGTGTAAATTCGGGAGAATGCTTGAGTCACTGTTTCCTTCTTTTCAAGATCAACCAAGAGCTTCATTGCGTTTGCGATTGGCTCAAGATATTTGGTATCCTCGCAGAAACTTGAAAGAGTTAGTATAAGGTAAGGAACTTCCATAATATTACGTCGTATCTTTTCTCGTGTTGATGGATCTCGCACCGAAAGGAAAAGCGCTCCTTCAGTTTCCATGCCGCGGCTTATCAACATCGCATCTTCTGTCGACACCCGAGGTGCTCGAAGTTCTAATGCCTCGATCGTCGTGGAGTCCATAAGCCGCATAATATCCACATCGTGACAGGCAATAAATGATAAAATGGAATAAATTCTCCGCAGATAATTGAGCAAGTACTGAAATATTAGCTGAGACATCCTTCAGGACGTGAACACCTACCTCATGGCAATTTAAAGTGCAGTATCTTCTAAAGGTACCAATATGAAATGGAGCCCACAAGCCCGGAATAACCCCTAACTTGCGAAAGATTTCCGAGAATCCTGGAATCTTGAGTATAGACTTGAGATCCCTCCCTTTATCTCTTGACAGGCGCGCCCACCATTTCATCTCGTTTAGTTCATCATCACACTCCTGGTACTGAAGGATATGACACAGAATTTCTCCATCACAGAAGTTTGCCGAGTTTGAATAGCCTTCCCACAGGTGAGTTTGGAGCTCGATGCTTGCGTCTAGAACTAGAGTATTAGTAAAGAAGGAATGGGATGGGATGCAATACAAACCATCTGAGAATAGGTCAACGACCCACCAAGTTTGCCCTTCACCCAGCTTGCTGGCTGACGTTAATCGATGGTGTCCAAAGAGACACTTGAGTGGCTTGGAAGGGTGGATGAGTAGTTTTGGAGGGACTGCATCGGACCGGAGGCTTTCTAATGAAGTGTTGGATCGCTCCACCGCCTCAGCCAGCTCCACCAAAGAGATTAGGACAGCTACATGACGCTCATCATCAGAAAGCCGGTAGCATCCTTCCCGCTTAAAATTTCGACCGAGCCTTTTCACATTTTTCTTTCGCTCGATCTGTATAACTCCCTCGGCTCCTAAATCATACTGCAGACCAGATAGATCTATCAGAGCTTTACCGAGATGCTTCGATTTTCGCTCGAGGTATAACCGTTCATCTTTTAGTGCGGCATTTTTTTGACGTTGACTATCCATCTAGCCAAGTACCGAGATTCAGACTGATGGTGGATGGGAGACGCATCTTTCGAAGTGGATTTGTGGACGTTTCATGTGGGACATAGTCTGCAGTAATATATCACGAGGACTATAGGCCTAAATAGGCTTCTTTCAAACTTATATTGACGGAAATAAATTTTATCGTTCGACAAAACAGGCTTCCAAGAACTCAATGCCTGGACTGTGGGCTCTTCCCAAAAGGGAAGGTGGGGCATAACCCCTCGCTCAGCACTCATCCTTTCATGTTCGTCGCCACTGAAACAAATTTCCACATAGCGTTTTATTCAAATACAGGTCTCAAAAGCCATACCAGCTACACTACTGAGGTGTAGGATGTATCCTTCACTGTCCCATGCCGGACAAATTCTCTGGAAGGCCTGCCAGCATCACGACCCCATTGTACAAGTCAATCGTGGCGTTGTAAAAGTCGACGCACCCATGACCCTGCTGACCTGCAGTCAAGTATGCAGTCGTTGCAGCTTGAGCCTGCGAGTTGTAGAACTCGAAAAGGATGGGATCGCAAGTCGCCGTGTCATTGTCCCGTGAAGGCCCATGATATCTGATACTTTTGATTGTTGCAATATCGGTCCTATTGTTCCAAACCAGAGGTGCAAGAGTTCCAGCTGTGTTACTGATGGTCGTGATGGCGTCTTCTGACGGGGAGACTGAGCATGTCGAATCCGTGAAGCCCATAATTTCGACTTGGTTGCAGAATGTGCTGTTTGGGACTTGGCGGGGGTTCATAAGGGAAGCGGCATGCATTCCATTGCTGAGAGAGAGGGCTATCAATGCTGTTCTGTGGAAGTTAGCTTTGACTTGAAGCGTTATCAATAACTAGCCTACGTTAGAGCCATGTCTGAAGGATTGAAGATAATATTGCTAGTGCACTGTTCAAATAGATGGGATTAATGATATATAATATTAGAGGTGAGGTGTAGCATTTATGTCTTTGAACTATCATGTTGCTAAAATTACAACACCTGGTTAAAATTGACACTCATTATTTAGGAGTTAGCATGACTCCATATTCTGGACGCAGCCTATTTAACAACCGCCTAAAGGAAACAGGTCAATATCTTTCCCTGGGGTTCGAGGCATCAGTTTTCGTAGAGAAGAATTAGTGCTATCGAGGATGGAGGACGAATATAACGAACAATTTATAGTCTATACGCTGCTATTTTAACTCGCGCTCAGATGAGTACTTTAGAATATTGTTAATATACACATCTCAGGAGAATTAGTTAACCTAAAATCCTCTGCCCCTTATGCCACCCACTAAACTGCTATGCTGGGTGAAACGGAAAGTCAATTAATCGAATACTCTCCTCACCTCTCACCATATTTCTCCGAACAGCTTTTCGAGCTAGATCCGCAACAGAAGTTCTCGCGCACACTTGACCGTATTTGTTAGCCTGATTAATGTGATCCTGGCGCTGTACTTACGTAATATGAGACTCCGGCCTCTTCGACCCCTAAGCTCAGCTTTTGTAATGCCCTCGACATCTAGAGGCCCGAATTCCATGTTGATTCTACCATCCTTGCCCCGCTTGCCAGGTTTTGCCCCCTCGGTAATATACTGCCCTGTGACAAAGATGTGAATATCCAGAACCTAATAATTAGTATGCTTCATTGCCCAGTTGTACAGAATAACTCACGCTCTTTTCCCAGTCTTCTGAGAGCAGCTCCGTCATCCAATTTCCAAGCCATTGCAAGTGGCCTTCAGGATTACAATTAGTTAGCTCATTAAAAGTTATGGTCTACTTACTTTCAGATTCGACCTCCCAGAATAACGCTACTCTTCGCGCCTTGACTTGAAAATTACGAAAACCTTGGAAAAACTGTTTCACGAAGGGGAGCAAGCAAGCTATACCTATGCCAGTGGCAAACAATAGAATGGTTCCATAATCGCCGAGGAGAATCTCTTGCCCGTATGGTCCCTCAACAAAAGCTCGTAATTCTGTACCATCCCGACCACTGGCAAGTTGAAAGTGCGGGTTTCCATCCTTCTCTTCTGTCACCCCCAGAATTAGATTACCACTCGAGCGGTCGGCGAGGGAATCCGAGAAACCCTTTCGACGGCTGATAATAAACACCACCACGTCCTCTTCCTCCTCATTCTTATACCACCAAGAAATGAAGTAGGGGTGCGATTGCATCCAGGCACTGTAGCTGGCACCTGGAATGCAGAGATACATGAACTGGCCTGCACTATACTTCCAGGACCTCGACACCTTGACGTGAACCTGGAGCGCGTCAGGGATAGACCAGACAACAGCTCGGCACTGGTGTTTGCCATTTCGAAAATTCCGAAACAGAATCGCAGCTGATCGAAACGATCGTAAGCTTAACCAGACACAACCCGTCACAATCAGGTATACTTTCGGCACCTTCCATAACCCCCGTGGGGTATGTATCCATATTCCGACAATAATCACCACAGCCAGAAATTGATGGATTTTCAAGAAGGTTTCGTAGAAGTGGCGGCGTATGATTGAGATTGAGGTAATCACAATAATGATCATCACGCATGCAGCCTGCAGTGACATCAGCCATGAGTTGCTAAAAGAGTCATCATCTCCTTACTACTATAGCTGCCCACCGGGCGAGGGTTTGAAGGTCTGAAGCCTGTGAAGTTACCGCCAGCACCGAATGAAGGACGGCTTCGATAACTGCTACCCGTCCTATCCAACGATGCATCTGATTCTGTCCTCTCAAGTCAAAGCCGCACATGTCCACTAAGAAGTTCATATGTCCTCCGAGGGCTATCGGAATGAGATTGACCGCTGAAAGAATTCCCGTTTGTTGCAGAAGCTCGTCGCGGTTGGTAGCATTAAAGTAGAGGTATATGGCATTGCCAGTGAGAAACACGGAAATTAGGAGGGCATAAAACCAATTGATTGTGCCTCGTAAACGCGCGTAGATGGGGTGATAGTAAACAAACTTGAAAAAATAAAAGATTATAAAGATTTCAACGAGTCGGCCCAGCTTTTTCGTCAGGTAGAGACAAATGAAGAAGGCAGCAATGGCGGCAATAGCGACTGCGTACCACTGAGAGTTATCCATTTCGTTGGTAAAAGGGAGAGGTGAATTCCGGGAAGGAAGTGCCGCCTTTGCAACCTGCGCTCGCAAGAGACGAGTGAGCTGACGGCGGTTCTTTCAAATTCGCACGGGAAAGTGAATAGACTGGAAGGATTCCTATATTTAGGACTACGTAAAGATCAGGTTTCAATAATGTATTTCGCCTATAAAAGAGCCGGACCAATTATCCTGTATAGGAGCGAGCCTAAAATGGGAACCTCTAGATTGGTGGCCGCTAGATTTGGCGTGCTAATGTCACAGAGTTTGGTCGAGGAACAAGCTTATGCTGCGTGGTAGTATGTTGTCGGCTACGCCAGAGCTGGATTGAGGTAGAGGATTTGAAATAGAATTTGCTGTGGTGTTAGTGTCTGGTAGGACAGCCGTCTTGAACGTTGGATACTGGTTGCAGCACCTACTAGAATTGGCTGTGAGCTACAGAGAATATGATTTTGGATGTGAATGAATTTGCGAGGCTATTGAAGAAGACTTCTGATGCGTAACTAAATGTGGTTAGGGTTCATTCAAGTGTTAGCCACACTGTGGGTCATTGCCAACTGGAGACAGCTTTTAACTATAGTCAGAATTGAAGAACCGAATGAGAGATGAGTTGATTTCTCTAGGAACACTTTGACTGCCTTTATAGACTGTGCGTAGACTATGCGCTGACTATGCGCTGATAATTACGTGCGACCTTGTTAAGGTTGGCATCAGCCATGCAATACGGTATAGATACGAGGATGTGATCTCAATCTGACAACTATGTTGAACAACATGCCTATAGATCCCGCTTTGCTTCAGAGACGTACTCAGAAAGAGTATGGTTTCACGCCGCTGAACGTGTCGTAAGGCCTGGGTGGAGGGGGGAAAAGCCTTGGCTGCCACGTGATGCTGTACGGCCTATACTGTTCGCTGGAGGGCCTGTTCGGCTGGGCCCCATGAATATCCCAAAGTGCCTGTGAGGGAAGCGGCGGCGTTTTGAGGGACCTGTCGACCCAGCTCTCGTTAAATTCAGTCATGAATTGCGGGTTCTTGACGTAGTGCCAAATTTTCCACTGCCCATCCTCCTTGACGAAGTCGGCCGCGATTTTCGCCCAAGCCCACCTTGCCACCGGTGTACCCCAGACAGCAGAGGTCTTTGCCCACGCATCGAGGGATATCCACATGCCCTGAGCCGTCTTGCCGTCAGCGGCCACCTCGATCACTGGCGTGCCGACAAGCTGCGTGTTCATCATGCCGGCGGTATCGCCAGAAAACTTGACGTTCGGATATGTCTGCCGCATGCCGATGCCATGCGCGACCTCGAATTGCCTTTCGCTCTCCACTATCGTCTTGCGTGCTCCCTCCAGCCCTTCGAAGATGCCCCGGCCGGAGATCTCCACAGTGAGACCAGGAGTTTTCTGCGCGAACAGTGCTAGGCGCTCCTCGTGCATCCTCGCCTCGAAAAGAAAAGTCTCCGTGCCGATGAGGTTCTGAATCGCGTTAACGTCCTCCATGCGCTGTATTCTCAAGGTCAGGCGCTTGATCGCATCGTGTTCCAGAAGGTCTGCCTGGGGATTGGAGCTATGTGCCATCTTGTTGTGAATGTAAAAAGTAGCTTGGGAACTGTGTACTTGAAGTAATCGAGGTAGCTGGCCACCTTTATATCCAGTCTTATCGGATAGACAAAATCAAGGAGATAACACCGAAGTCCGATCTCCCCGTAATGTGGGGTTAATGCGAGGATGCAGCACTGAAGTAACAGGGAATCCTACGGTAAGGGAGATGTAATAATACTGTGAAGTAGAAATGCACGACAAATTCGTTCCATGGCACGGGATCCACATACACTAGCCATAACAGCTTTTCCGGGGATAGTATTGCCAGCCATTCAATGTCCCGTGGCTCTCATACCTGGACTGCGATCGACAATGTTTCCGAGGATAAGAACTTTATCTCTGTTGGGCTCGTTAAATACTTTAGCACGTGCTATACCTTGCTGAAGCTCCACATCAATACTTCGAATACCGCTCTAGAATCCCCTTGTTGATACTTCAAATACAGCCTAAAAATCAAAATCCACATCTCGTAACATGTCAAAAACCGAGGAGATCTTTATTGAAGATGTTCGCATCGAGAACAACGATGGCCTGGAATTGCCACATATTCATGATCCAGTTATTCCGACCTTTCCAGTTAGTCAACTCAAATCGTCGCATGAGAATTGCTTCACATGCAGCGACTAATTGTCCGTTAGGAGGGAGGACTGAGAGGATGGTTAACGGTCGCTGGTTCATTCTGCACTCTTTTTGCCGCAAGTGGCTTTGTATGTGGCCTTCCAACATTAATGAGTGGTAAATCCTGACTAACTTTCAGACCTACGGATTTGGAGTCTTTTTGGTCGGTTTTCTCCTCAGTTACCAGCACTTACTCAGCTCTGACGAGCCGATGATTACTAGAGTTATTATTCCACAAATCTTCTCAAGGACCACACAGTCTCGCAGATAGCCTGGATTGGATCAAGTGCACCTTTCATCCATACTTTCGTGGGAATTTTTGTTGGCAAGCTTTACGATGGTATTTTAGTTCCTCCCAAATCTCATCTTAGCTGAATTCTAACATATAATAGACGGCTATTTTCGAGCCCTCATGCTTACCGGATCAAGTCTCTATGTTGTTGCACTTATACTTCTCTCGTATAGTAATCCCTTCGATACTACATAGTTCCACTGGACTATGCTAACTAGATGGTAGTGTTAGTACCAAGTATTATCAAGTATTTATCTGTCAAGGACTTCTTGTTGGGGTAACGAACCTTCTTTCCTAACATTAAAAATACTTGGATGCAGGGCCCTTTGCCAACTTTTAATGCAGGTCGCGACTGGTCTCATGTTCCAGCCATCGATTTCAATCCTAAGCCATTATTTCGAGAGAAGGCGAGCTTTGGCAATGGGTATCGCAACTAGTGGAGCCTCTCTTGGAGGTGTCTTGTATGCAAGTTAGTACATCTTCCTAACTAGGCTGATAATCTGTCCATATCCCAATCCTAATTTAACTACAGTCCTGCTGAATCATTTATTTGTGAAAGTTGGCTTTGCTTGGGGGGTACGAACGGGTATGTGATTTCTATTACTCCTGCGGTCTTGCTCCAACACTAATATTTCGAATAAGCTGCGTTGATGATTCTTGTCATGCTTATCTTTGCTAACTTGGCAATGAAAACACGGATTCCAACTCGCCACCGCGGTACTACGACCTTAAACGCTTCGACTTCTGATCCAATCTCTAGTGTGCTTCCGGAAGACATCCCTAAGGTCAACTATCGAAAGTTCCTTAACCCTGCTTATGTTATCACTACTCTTGGCGGTGCTCTGATAATGGCTGGTATTTCATTTCCGGTACGTCAACTCTTCTAGAATTGTAAGAGGCAATGTGGCAAAGTATAGCTTACATCTTTATAGTACGGCTATCTACAGGTCTTCGGACAACAGCACCATGCAATCTCCTCAAATCTTGCTTTCTACGTTGTGAGTATGCCTATTAAAGTAAATATGAGATTATGTGATTGACTATAGTGCCAAGCTATCGATAATGATGACCGGTGCGATATTTGGACCACTGTTCTTTTCATGGTTGGCAGACTGGTTAGGCGTTCTCAACATTATAATACTCACCGTTACTATCTCCGGCTGTCTTCAATTCGCCTTGCTGGGCGCAACAACGTCTGCATCCGTTATTATCATTGGAGTGCTGTACGGATTCTTTAGCGGCGGTTTTCAAGCGCTTATCGGCCCTCTATTCAACCGACTTTCTATCTCCGTCACCGAAGTTGGCCATAGAATGGGCCTTGGCTTTTTCTTCTTCGGCGTGGGCACTCTAATAGGTACGCCATCTTTCCCTTTCATTGCTCTCGGCGATGCTTATTGACGTCTTTCTACAAAGGTTCCCCTATCTCAGGCGCCCTGCTGGGAAGCGAATATATATGGTGGAAACCAGTCCTGTTCTCTGCGGTTAGCACCTCTTCTCGCACTTATTCTTTATTCTCTCTAACATGGACGTAAAGCTTTGTTGTCTATGTGGCGCTAGCATAGTTTTCATCGGTCGAAATCTTTTGCAGCCCGTACTGCAGACCCGTAAAATCTAGAGACCTGCTCTCTGAGAATGTTTAGGGCAGTGTAACTGTTGTAGTAGATGATGGATTCAGGAGACTTAGGGGCTATAGAAGGTGTCAGCCAGAGATATAGCTAGAGGGATAGCGATAATTGGGTATACTCTAGGAATAGGTCTGGAGCCGCCGTCCCCTTCAAACACCCCTGTTTCACGTGTCGGAAACGTGTATATAACTAGTCCTACCTCTGCACTGGTGCCGACCTTATAAGACCACTGAATTCGCTCGCATTGCTCAACGCTCGGCAGAGTGATATCACGTGTTTATGCCTTGTTGCCTTTAGGCATTGAAGCTAGTCTCAGTTTGACAGAAGGCTGTATATATAGGTCTGCACGTGCTACAACAGTAACTATAGGAAAGTTATATAGTAGGCCGATATAATAATCTAATAACGGCTTCTATATAATGCTGGCGGCGTACCGTTCGTTAAGACGGTGAAAGAGTAGGCCTGGTTAGTCTAGGACACCTGGACCTCGTCTGCTGGCATGGGATGAGGTATACAGGACCTAGGCAAGACATGGTCGGCCATACGAGGGGAGACCCTCTGTGGTAACGCGAAACGGAACGTATGGCAGCGAGTACGGGTGGCGCTGTACCGCGCACCATATGGACCGCGGGGCGTAGCATGCAATGGCAGCCACTGCTGGCCCTCAAGACCTCACCCCTTCAATGGGCTCTGACCTTGGGATCGCCTTGTGGGAGGTGGGATCAAACCCCAGCCGGAGAGACTGTCTGTATGGCTCGAGAGGACGGATGCGCATGTCGGTGTACCGAGAGAAGGAACTGCCTACCCTACGCAATAGGGACCGAGCTTCGGCTCTTGAGGAATGGTTTGTCTAGGCAGAGCAGCTTTTGAGGTATGCTTATGGAGCAAACTCGGCGTCAACTGGGTCGGAAAGGTTTGGTGAGGCCTCGACTACCAAGCCAGCGAAGGGAACTTGCGAATGAGCAGCGAGTCACCGCCAGGCTAAACAGGACAATGCCTTGTCAACCTTGTAGTTCCGTTCCCCCATAACGGAGCTTGGCGTGCGGGCCGGACAAGAGCACATCAGCCGCATCTATGGATCCATAAGAGCACTAAAGAGAGATGGAAACACGACAACAATCTTATGGCTCCCGTCAAGTGAGGAAAACTAACTCATGAAGCTTGCCAAGGAGAAGGCAAAAGCGGCAACAAGACAGGGCACCACCCGCAGATACAGCTCCCCAGAATGCGATCGACGACTCTCAATATTGCACGAGCTAAGCACGGTACCACTAGAGGGTTACCGGGAAACGTGGGGAAATATTCCAAAAGAATCGACGCAGCATTGCCAGGAAAACACAAACGACAGCTCTACGACCGGCTGTCATGGAAAGAAGCTAGTGTGCTTGCCCAACTCAGGACAGGCATGACAAGACTGAACACATACCTCCACCGAATCAAAGCTACGTCGACAGATCAGTGCGAATGTGGACAAGCGCGAGAGACGGTAGACCACTTCCTCTTCCGGTGCAGGAGGTGGACAGTGTATCGAACCGAGATGCTACAATGCACAGACACATACAGAGGGGAACATCTCCTTCTACCTGGGGGGGAAGACTCCAATGGGTGATGAGAATTGGACTCCGAATATGAACCCCGTTCGAGCAACGATACGGTTCGCAATAGCCACAGGTCGACTCGATGCGAACCAACAGCAGATAATCAGGACACCTAACCCACTACACCCGACCCAACCCACACATCACCTCGTGCCACAGAAAGCAGACGCCGCTTCAGCCGCCGAATATAGGACGTTGAACACTTGGAGAACAGCCTTCAAGCCGCTCTACTAACAATGTTACTAACCCACGAGAATCCGAAGAGAAATGGCAAATGAGGAAATATAAGCTACAAATGGAGTTTTGCATGGGCTTGAAGGAGATCAGGATCCACTGTAGGAAATGTATTAGTATATCAATGACAGGGGCTCTTTCGGCTCAGCCGCCGGGCGTTAATAAGTTGTGTGTGTGTTGAGTTGTCGAGGTTCAAAAATCGCGAATTTGTATAGGAAAATGGGCTGACGGCTCGCTTGTGGATTACGTTATTGCCTGGGGCCTCAGGCCCCGCCATGATAGGATTGATAAGAGGTGTACGATGCGAATTCCCTTCGGATTTCGCATTCTGACTCCTTTTTAGCGCAAGTGTTGCACACTTACGTATGCGCACGGGATTAGAGGAGCTATCCCATCACAAAATTCACCAAATTAGAACGGTCCTGCGGTCTCTTACACGTTGAGTGCGGGGCATGCGATCCGGGGAGGCGAACGCTTCCTGCATCCACGGAATTGCGATCCGCGCCATCCTCGATAGCGGTTAACATCAAAGTTCAGAGGACAGCGGATCGTTTAACCGCGCCTGCAACCGCCCTTCTGGCGGGAATCTGCAGTTCAATTTCTGGCGCCTTTCGCATTTTCGAGAATTCTCCTCCACTATGACTTCTTCCGCCAAAACCGAGTCCAACACCAACAAGGCCGACACGATCCATGTTGAGGTGGCCATTACTTCTCAGGCTGAGCCGTCTCCTCTCCACGAAGCTGAGGTTTTTGAGTTTCCGGAGGGAGGCTTGTGGGGATGGATGGCCGTCGCTGGAGCCTTCCTCTTCATGTGGGTTAGCGGAGTGGTGAGTTGAAAATTCGTCCCCGACGAACTGGAAGAAGTTCCTCGCTAAGTTAACGACGTCAATAGGAATACGGGTTCGGAGTCTTCATCACATACTACTCCACCTCGTTTCTGAAGAACGAATCAGTGTCGGCGATTGCCTGGATCGGGTCCGCAGCTGCATTCCTCCACGCCACGATCGGCATCCTTGTGGGCAAACTCTACGACGACGGCTGGTGCAGGCACCTCCTCCTCTTTGGCTCCGTACTCCATATCTTCAGCTTCATGATGCTCTCCCTCTGTACCGAGTTCTGGCAAGTCTGGTTGGCTCAGGGAGTCGGCATCGGATTAGCAACGGGCATGATTTTCCAGCCCGCCCTCGCAATCGTTAGCCAATATTTCGAGGCTCGCCGCTCCCTCGCCATGGGCATTGTGTTCTCGGGCGGCTCAGTGGGAGGCATTGTGTTTCCTATCATCTTGAATAACCTCTTCAACAGCATCGGCTTCGCCTGGGGGGTAAGAGTGGCGGCATTTGTCATGTTTGGCGCCTTGATAACCGCAAATCTGGTGATACGCACCCGTCTCCCTGCTCGGACGATCGGCGGGAAACCGCAGCACGTTGACCCGAGGGTTCTCAGTCAGGAAACCTTCGATAACGAAGCTCCCGCACGGGCGTACAAGATCAACTATCGGACCTTTTTCGATTGGGCCTTCTGCATCGCCACGCTGGGATGCTTTTTCGTCCAGTTCGGAACCGCCTTTCCGTACGCTTACATCACCACCTATGCCACCCTTGTCGGCCACATATCACCCAATCTTCAATTTTACTTGTTACCGATCGCGTTTGCTGGTGCATTTGTCGGCGCTCCGTTTTGGGCATGGGTCGCGGACGACGTCGGGGTCTTCAACGTTGTCATCTTCTCGACCTTCATCAGTGCGGGAATGCAAGCGGCTATCTTCGGGGCAACAGCCGACGGCGCCGCAATCGTAATCTCGTTCTTGTATGGATTCACCTCCGCAGGATATCAAGCCATGAACGGGCCCATTTACTCTCGCCTGTCGCTCACGGTGCTGGAAATCGGCCACCGGATGGGCATTGGATTTTTTATTACGGGCATCGCTACTCTCATTTCGTCGCCGATTCAAGGCGCACTGCTGGGCAGCAATCCGGAGACATACACCTGGTGGAAGCCGCTCCTCATTTGCATTGTTTTCCTGATAAGTGGATGTGCTTGCCTCGCTGTGGCGCGGATCCTGCTGATTAGGCGTTGGCATTCCACGAAGAAGATCTTAGGCATCCTCACCATAGCATGATGAAAGGGAATGGAAAGCGTGGTTAACGTCTTAGACAGGCACTCCGTCCAGCCAGCTATTCCGTCCACCCCTTGAACGCCGTGGCGCTCCCATCTGATCCGAACCCCGCATCACCACTGTTGCAGTCTTTCACTTTATATATTCGTAGTTTTAAATATTATTAAGTATATGTATAAGAGCCCCTGCTATAGCCTACTAACTAATAATTAAAAGACCGCTTCTACTAAATGGTAACTTGGAATTGCTACAGCTCCTTACGTGCTCTTTTTTACTTATTTGCAGTTCTACACTTCCATGTGGCCTGCGGAAGACCCCTGCACGTAGGCCCGGGACTCGTCCCAAGTACCGTAGGGGTTCGGAGGGGCCGGGACATTCTCTGTCGCTACATCAGGGCTATAAACCCAGTTGTTGCTGCTGGGCCGGTCTGGGCGGATCTCCTTCGGGAGGTTCAGATCGACTGCCGGTGTCGGATCCACCCAACTCTGGCCCGGTGGCGTGGAGAAGATACGGTAGATGTGGAGGTGCCACAGCTTCCAGGCGCCGTTCTCCTTCACAAAGTCGACGCCGTACTTGATCCAGTGCCAGAGCGCTCGCACCTCTTTCTCGGCGGGTGTGGTCTCCACTCCTGGGGAAATCCACACCCCTTGCGCCGTGGCTCCGTCGCGAGCCACCTCAATTACCGGCGTCGTCAGCGTGTGCAGATGCAAATGACCGAGCCGGTCACCCTCGACGTGCCTGCCGGCGCCGATGTAGAAGCGGCGGACGCTCGCTATTCCGTCGTAGATGCCGATGGTTGGGAACTCGACCCGCACGCCCGGTGTCTTCTGCGCGAACTGATCTGTGGTCTCCTTGTCCAGACCGGCGAGGTGGAGGTAGAGGAACCGGCTGAACAGGTTCTGGATCTCGTGCAGGTCCACCAACATCTGGATCTGCTCCGCGGACGTGCGCGGTCGGATGCTCGTCGTCATTGCGATGCGCCCTCTCGTTTGGTTATGCGATCACGAACCAGCTCAGCTCGTCGAGTACCAGTTCTGTTTGATCTGTGGACCGACCCGATCGATGTCTTGGGTCTGGGCAGAGCCTGGGCAGTGATCAGATCGCCAACTGGCCTCTAATTTCAATGGAAGAATGTGAGTTAAATACAGGTTTGCAGTCTTGCGAGCTGCGATTGAATCAGTGGGCACTCGTCAGTACCTCGGAAGTAGCAGTACATAAGAGCATTTGGAAGAGAAGAGATTGTTGGTAAATAGAGAGGAAGTACTAAATCTCGCAAAGCCGCAAAGGCCTAAAGGCCGACGTCAACGTCCATGATTTCCCTAGAGCACCCCCGGGGTTCCACTCCTTCCCACGGAACCGAGCAGAATTGACATCCACGGATAAACCTCTTTTCTTCGTAGGTCAATGAATATGAATGTAAATATACATGTCCCCGGAACCCTCTAGGTGGATATTTATAGCTGCCCTGTCTTCCTCGTAAGAGTAGCTTTCTACCATTCAAAATTCCAATTATTCATGCCTCTACACGGCCCAGGACCTCAGCCGCCCTCTGATGGGCGCCCATTTTTCCTCATTCTTACCATTACAGTCAATGATAAGGCCAGTGCGGACGAAGTCGGTGACATTCTGGCAAGCCAAAAGACTTGGTCTCTTTCCCAGGGGGCAAAGAATTTCTTAATTGGAAGGAATGTATCCGAGAATAGTGTTTCGGTAATCGAGGTAAATATTCTTTCTCAACTATTAGCTTATCATCTATCACGTAGATCTAACGGCTGTATAACGTAGCAATACGACGGTGTCGACGGTTTTCACGGCGTACACAGTCCTTTAGAGAAACCACCTGAGTATTTAGCAGTTAGAGCAAGGATTACAGAACTAGGGGTAGGTTTTCTACGTTAAAACTAAGGTTAAAATACTGCTGAACGACGCTAATAAATTATTAATTACTAGGGTAAACCATTAGCGACCTTTTTTTATGCTATCGAATTCTAACTTTTATAAATCAATTTTATACTTTCTTGTTAGCTATTTAAATACAGTCCCGAAGACACAACCGCGAGAACCTTGCGTCAATAGTGCGAGTCAACGGCGTTGAGACTGCAAGGAACATGTTGGAATATTATGAGGGCCTTAGGCCCAGCAGGGACCACTGTAGCCTGGCAGGCTACAGTGGGTGCCTATAGGCAGTAATAGGCTACAGTGATTGAGTCACAGGCCCTATAAGTACAGGCTCCATATCCACTGTAAATAGTTAGTCAATTCAGTATATTGCACCTGAAATCTCAATAGAACACATACGCAAGACAGCCCAGAAGGGGGAGATCGCATTCAATGCGCTATCCAGAATCACGGCTTCCACATGGGGTCCGTCATTCAAGCGCTCGAGATTAGATTACACAGCAGTCACCCGACCGATACTATCATATGGAGCAGAGGTGTGGGGCGTGCGGGAGACAGGCGAGACGCAGGTAAAAAGCAAGCTCTCCCCTATAAGAATGATACAAAACAAGTGCCTTCGGCGGATCACTGGAGCATACAAACGGACACCTATAGCGGCAATGGAGAGAGAGGCCGAAACATCCCCAATAGACCTACATATTGACGCGATAGCGCTACAAGGCGCTTGCCAGGCGGAAACCCAACCAGTTACCCGACAGACAAGAGCACTATTCGACCAAATATGGGAACAACGTGCGCCGAGAGGGCGACACACAAGACACACGCAGGCCACACGCAACGTGCCAGCACCCAGACCACATACCACTGCAGAACGCTTAGAAATAAAAGCCAAGGACAGAATAGAGGAAATCCAAGGCTACCTAGAGCACAGGCGAGAGCTAGCTATCAGCAGGCGAGATGCACACTCATACAACAGGAGGCGCAGGCAAAGAAACAGCCGCCAACAGGAGCATCGGCCTACAAAGCTCATCAAGATCTGGAGAGACCTTGAATGGCACAGACGATGGAGGGAGCAGGCCGAGAGCAGGCGAGGCGCAACATGGGCAACACCATGGAAGACCCACCCTACTACTCCATATGATGGCCAGAAGAAAGCGGAAGCCACAGCGCTCTTCTTGCTAAGAACGGAGATTCTGGGTCTCAACCACTGGTTGGCGTCAATAGGAGTACCAGACATACTAAATTCGAAAAGTAAGTTTGAATTTAGGATATTTAGATATCTAACAATCCAAATGTAGTCTAAAAATATATCTAGCATTGACAACACTAACGGCATCCTTATATGCCAGTAGCAATTATCTGAAAATAATTATTTGAAGCACGTAATCGTTCTAATCTCAACGCTCTCTCTCGGCTTCGTCCCCTCCCTCAACTTGTCGTGGAACGCACAATGGGGCACACGAGTCAACTGATCCGAGTCGTACAGCTTGAAAACGAGCGCCTCATCCACCTTCATGTTGCTGAAAAACCACCACTTGTGCTCTGGACTATACTCAAATATGTCTGTGGCGGGCCACTTATCCAGATCCGGCTCCTCTTCTAGTATGTTTTCCTTGTCTGGTAACACATCCACCTTTATCCTGGGGATCGCTCGACAATTGTCTAGCCTGACACTACGTGGATCGCACATCCCTAGAGGCCAATCTTGTGGGCCCGGAGAGATCGCCCGCCAGATATTTATGCACTGGAATCTCTTATAGTCCGTGCGATCCAGCCCTTGCTTCTCGAGAAAGCTGGAAATCATTCCATCGGCGGTTCGTCTGCTGTAGTCGATATGCACCTCAGACCCAAACGGTCGCCAAGCTGAAGAGCCCTTTGCTCGACGTAAAATCGGCTCGAAGACGATGACTTCATCTGCGCTAGTGTGCGTCTTGATTAATTCTTCGATTTCTTTCGCATAGGTGGTCTCAAGTTTAGATTCGTCGTACCAATCCGAGTCCTGCAGCACGCTCGAATTAGTGGAGCTCTTGAAACGAGAGTCGAATCAAGGATATTAAATGCGGACCGTCATCTTGGATTTGTGGTCGACCAGAAGAAAGCCATTTGTGTCCAGACTTAGGTCAGACCTGATGGGTCTTGCATCGCGAATTGTGACTTCCTTGCATTCCAATTTGGCGACATTAAATGCGTCCCCCGGGGCCATGTATCTTCTCAGGGCCTTTGAAGAAGGGTCAAGATACAGCAGTGAGGCCTTCGCATTATGCGGCACTGCCAAATCAGTGGGAGGCAAAGCGACAGCTGAGACCATGGTGACGTAGTCAATTGGTTGTTGTCTTTTCTTTCAAAAATGAGATATTAAGTCGGTGCAAATCCAAATATTTGCGTCGCTGCTCGCAACAACAGCAGACGCGCGGAGGAGGTTGTAATAACGCCAATACAGTACTCCCTTGAGTGAGATCCGCGGGATAGGCGAGTGGGTTCTCCTCCGCTCTACCCGTGGAGCTCTACCCGTGGATTGTTGCTCCCTGGGAAAGGATCCTTTCAGCGGCCCATCGCCATCAGCGCGCTAATGCTGCATGTGTACAATACATAACGCGGCTCGTGATATATTCCAAAGCACGCATGCTGTCATCAAACTATCTGCCGATTGGCTGTGGGTTCCCTGGAGCGAATCTAGCCGAAACGCTCTCCGAAACCCTTTTGTGAAGGCAATCAATCGATTTTCGAATCGATTTGAACGTCCCCTGTTGGAATTGGGACGGTCACGTTACTGTAGAGAATACACCGATCGTAGCAGCGTAAAAATATCAAGGTGTGTGCGGATTTTGAGATGCTCGAACGTCAAAGTGTTCCGGAGCACGGTGTTCTCCGCCACGCGGGGATGGAGGTTAGATTTATATCTACACAGCCGAATGGCATCGAAGTGCAATGAACGTCTACGAGGTGCAAGCGGCGTAACCGTGGCAGCCGGAATCATACACAAGCCGAGACATAACTGCCAGAGCCGGCTATTGCAGAGGGGCGATTCGGAGCGCATCATTCACAGGCGAAATCCGCAAGCAAGCCTGTGCCCTCCATGGCATCGTAGGTTAGCTTAGGGCGTTTGACGTAAATATCACCTTACCGGAATTGACACAGTTGTTACATGCGACAGCGCTTCGGGATATACTTCTTCGTCCGGAACATGTTTCAAAGCTCAATCACGTGACATATCTTGGCACGCAACTGAGACTCCAGACATAGTCTCAGAAGTGGCGACCTGGAGAGGCAATTCGAAGCACCTCCTTCACTGGGTGCATTGGTCACGTGTATGCTGTGCCTTGAAAAGTGGACTTTCAGGATACCATGTAATGTTTTGGCGCTACCAAGAGTCTACATATGGCGATGGTTGCATGACAAAGCACGTCTGGCCGCCACAAAGCTAACAATAAGTCCGTGCACCCCCATTCCGGCCACCCCCCCATTCCGGCCACCTCGCTTAATTACAATCCTTCCACTTTGAACTTAAATAACTTCATAACCCTTGAACTTCTATACAATCGCCAATACTAGTAGAATCTGTAGCTGAATTAGAGTCCTCCTCTTCAATTTCCCAGTCTCCTGCTTCAATTTGAGCCTATGTAATAGCCTTAACGTCCGCAAACTTTGAATTTGGACTAGTCCTAACCTTGCGTCGTTTCCTAAGTGCCAATTGCTCTAACTGAGCTTCTAGTTGCTGGATTCGAAGCTCTGATTGGGCTAAAGCATAGTCCTTCTCATCAAATCCTTTTATAATCTTCCTAAAGAATTGTCGATGAGTTGGAAGATCGGTTTCGCCTAATTAAGTAATCGTCTCAGCCTATAAATAAATATCCTTGGATACCTTAGGGGTTTCCCATAGTATTATTGACGTATTCTCACTCTATATTAGTCCTGCTTCCTTGATTGAGTCTAACGTAGTTGATTGCATAGTATTATTAT
>AYLM01000202.1:0-51018 GCA_001625345.1 Cairneyella variabilis | reverse complement strand
GGTGTTGGGTTGGCGGGTGTAGAAGGGGGGGAAGGAGTGTTCGCGGGGGAAGGTGAAGGTGTCTTTCGTTGGGGGTGCGGTGGAGGGAGTGAGAGTTGGTGCTTGGGAGGAGAAAGAGGGCGCGTAGTTTGTTGACATTTTGAAGAGTGATTGTTGTGGTGGGAAGGGTAGCGGATGGAGGGGTTGATGCGAGGTTCAGACTTGAGTAAGTGGTAGCCTTGCTGGCTCGTGCGTTGAGACGGGCGAGGCTTGAGGTTTCCTGATTGGGAGGACTCGACATACTGATTGGGATGTTATGGTGAACGCTGACTTGTCTCAATTGTACGTGGTATTTAGATCTTTTCAAGTCTAAAGATCTTTAAGGCTAACGGTATTCAAGTCTAAAGATATTTTGACTCTAAAGACATTCTCCATTCGTCTCACGAGAACAGCCATCTATTTTGCTTCCGCTAGATCAAATGATTCGTAGAAAGAAGTGCTCACTGTCTAAGAATGCAACCAGGTCAAGTTTTTGCAGAATGTTCAATACTCCTACTTTGTATATACGCACTCGACTGATTAGGGTATTACAGTATGTACTCGAGCTGCAAATGTACTGTCTCTTTCCATCCATGAAGACGTCCTCAACACCGCCAAATGCATTTGAATCTCATACCTTTCCCAAACACCGATGCTAACTCCATCCTCTATGTTCACTTTCGAATGTCCTCAAACAATACATCTACTATCTCATCTAGCAGCGTGAATGCGAGATGTGCACTGAGAAAATGAGCTTCTATCCAACATGTTTAGATAAGGGAGGACTTACTTCAACCGCGGATTATTAAAGGTAGCGAATATCCTCCTACTCGCCGCCTGTGCGTTCACTCTGCCTACCACACTCGCAGCCAAATCTGGAATTAGTGTTGCAAGCATCAAACTGGCCTCTGTGCGACTCTTTGATTTCTGAGCCGGCGTTCGAGGTACGCCATTCCGCTTCAGTTGTCCGCCAGGCCACATTGAGTCTCTGAGAATACCGATGTATCGAGAGATAGCCTCTTCCGAGATGAAACCTTTGACGTTCTCTCGCACTTTTCGCTCAATGGTGCCTCCAAGTAGCTGATGAAGAACGACGACAACTGCTCGTCCTCGAAGCCAATTGTTGCCACGATTGAGCTCGAAGACTTCCAGGAAAATATCGCAAATTGGCTTGACAAAAGGTTCGAGTTCCCGATCCTCAAACGCATTAAGTTCTGCTTCTGCTTCGGCGACACTGACTGGATCTTCGCTGATTGTAGCAGGCATTGTGATGAGCTGGTTTGTCGCAGCAGAGAGGAGGTTCTGTCCGGCGACGGAGAGTTGATCGAGCACGGGGATGTTGCCAAGAATGTCCTCCATGCCGTCGGTGACTGAATTGTAGAATCTAGTCATAATGTCCTTCTTGTCTTCATTGTTCTCGTAAAGTCCATCAACACCAGGCGTGATAGCACTCTGGGATAGGAATGCCCTCAAGTCTCTGCTGCGGCAGACATCAGGTAAGAGCAGTACCTCTCGAAGGTACTTCTCCAGTGCCAAGCGTCGCTTCTGAAGAAATTCGCTCTGGAGCTTCATGACCATCCGCCTTCTCGGGAAATCTAGATTACGGACAGATGGATACTTCATCCTCAGGCGTTGATGTAGATCGTGGAATTCGCTGTAACGACGAGTGATGGTCCACGTGGCGGCTGGCATCTGTTCTCCGGCCTTGCGTTGCACTTCTATCACATAAACGGCGTACTCTCGCCCGTCGTCCTCTCTCCCTACCATAATAGACTTGATCTTGATTGTTGATCGGCCGTAAAGGCTGTTGTCACTTTCCTGGACAACATACTGCTGACGCTGTAATTCCTTACGGCGGATTTCTCGCTGCAAACTTGCCTTAGACTTTCGCAAGATTCGCATCTCTGCGGTATTGTTTGTGAGCTCGGCTTTCCTTGTCAAAGAGTCCACCACAGCATCTTGGGCCGTAAGTCGATCGATATCAGTAGTGAGGGCGGTAATGGCCTCTGCCAAGCCCAAGTCTCCAGGCGCGGCTTCATGAACCTCGTCATACTCGTCAGCTCCTTCATCATCTTCAGGATCTTCGTGCTCATCCGAGAGGAACTTCTCTTCATCACCGAAGAGATCATCATCGGTGAAGACCCCGATCCTAGATGATGTGTTCACGAGTCCGAGAGATGCTATGCTGGGCTTTTCGGTTTTTTCTGACTTCTCACCCAGGCCAAACAGATCGGCTCGCTTCTGGTCGACAGAACTCCTTGTTGAGTTGTTTCCAGGCGATTTGAGACTTGCACCTGGGGAATCCATACCATCATCCTCCCCAAAGAGCGACTTCCGGAGATCATCTACATTTGACGGCTTATCTTCCATGATGTTGTTCAAGGCAACTTCCATGGCCTCCACCACGTTGTTGTCTGGCTCAAGATTTTCAGGCTCTTGATCCAGGCTGTGGACTGAGTTGACCATGCCTTCACTGTCGATATCATCATCGTCGAACAATGGCGAAGATTCAGAGCCTTCATCCAAAGACCTGCGAGAAGCTCTCATTGGATCTGCTTTGCCATTGGCTTTAGCAGTCAGATCTACATAGGAATTCGCTTGCCGTCGTAGTTCCGCTCTCCTTGGGATTAGTTTGGCCGATAACCTTGATATAGGAGCAGGCTTTGCTCCCAAGGCGTGCGACGAAGATGACCGAGCTGGAGACAGTATTCTTGGGGCTGAACTGTCAAATGTCGGATGCGGTGGAGAAAGTGTTGTATGTGATGTATCTAAGGTTGGACGTAGTGGTGAACTTGGCTGAGGCATGCTTTTCATTGCTTCCTGCGAGGTCAAACACTTGTAGAAGAGGTCCGATTTCTTGAAATTCTGGAAGTTCTTCGCCTGCATAGCTTCTAGAGCAGCTGTTTGAGCTCGTAAAATTGCTCTTCTTGCCAAGTAATACTGTAGAGGCGTCGCCTCCTTACCAGCTTTGAGAAATTCTTTGACAAGCTGTCTCGACTCCTCGGGAACTTTGAGTTCCGGTTTGGATAGATAAGCTTCGTTGATCTGGGCAAGATCAGTCCTATCCGCCTCTGTCCATGGTGCAAGCGTCGAAGGAATCTCATCGTCCTCAGCCTCTAAGGGGTTGCGGAAACCGTCGACCACGATCCAAAATTGTACCATAGGCATAAGGTTCAACCGATCCATATACTCCATGAAATATGAGAGTCCAGATGGGTCGTGTAATAAGTCCACTAGTGATGCGGTCTCCAGCTTGGAGACATGATTACCATTGCTACGCTGAGGTAGAGCATTTGAACGTTCCCCACCGGCAGCAAGATGATTAACACGTTGATCCAAGATTTTCTTCCCTACGTCCAAGCGACGCAAGTACACCGGATCTTGGCCTTCTTGTAGAGCATCTCTTTTGAGTTGACTGGAAATCTCGCTTCGGAATCTGCGGGCATCTGAGAGATTGTTGACTTTACGGATAGCACGAATGAACTTCTCAAACCGCCTTTCATGGTCTCCTGGAGATAGTCTTGGGAAAGGAGTTGTCCGCTTGGTTCTAGGAGCTGGAGAAGCATGCTCGTCCAAAGCAGCCCGCAGTTTTCGAACTGTAGATCGATCTTGTAGCATTGATCGTCCCTTGACTCGTCAGCATGAGCAGAGACTCGCTGGTCTTTGGACCTACATAATTCTCCATGACCTGGTTCCAGGTATCTGGATCCGAGAGCATCTGCATCACCGGGAAAAGCACTGCACAAGAAACCAGTTCCCTGACCAGAACAAAAACTGCTCCACTAGCAAGCACTTTTTCTGGCAGCAAAGTGGGGAGAAGGTCCTTCACTAAATTACGCAAGTATTCCTGCTGAACCAGCTTCGTATCCGAGTATGCCAACGAAGCTGCCGGATGTAGCTTTCCCTCATTGTATTTCGCCGCAATCGCCAAATCCAACTCCTCCGATTCCGTGACGCTTCGATTCAAGTGCTTTCCTCGCACAGCTCTTTCTGCATCGTAGAAATCTTTGAAATGCGCTGTCATAATAGGGACAAAGCGAGTAGTCACCACCTCCGTTATATCCATCTCCAGCAGTCTATCTCGCAGACTGACAAGGGCCAGTCTTATCGTCTTGTCCACCTCATTCTTGAACACAGGATTCTTGCTGATATTCTGATACCAAGCGTTCACAAAGTCCCGTATTACAAGCTCCAGCAACTCGTCCAGCGCACTCGAGACGAGGAAGGACTCGGGGTATAGGGGCTTTTTCTCGTATGCTTGTCTGCTTCGCAGCGCAGCCGTTTCGTCCTTCCATGCTGTCGCCGTAAGGAACGCGGCCCCCTTCGGACGGCGTATTTCATTTCTTTCCCCATATTCCTTTCCTCTCGAGGTGAGCAGCAGGACCGCGATAAGTCCTAGAATTGGAAGCACGAGGCCTGTGACGAAGGCATAGCCAGCCCAGCGCAACGTCGGAACCCAATTAACAGCGTAACCCCAAGCGATGAAGCAAGCGATGCCGGCGAGAATCACATCTCGTCGACTGAGTGCCATAATCTGTGACGGCAGACAGCGTCCTCATGGTGGTTTGAAGTGGTTCTTGGGAGCTTCGTCCAGTCCACGGACCCTTGTAACTTTAAAAAGAAGCTCGCGTAATATTGCCTGCGATGAACATATTGATTCACATGCTTCAAAGTAAATATTTATTTTACTGCTACGAAGCCAAGTTGTCAACTTTAGCTGGAGTACCCTGATATTTGAGACACTCTCCAAATCTGAGTTGCAAAGCAAATGGATATTTCGTCTACCATGGAGGATCCTCCAAACGCCGAAACAAAGCTACAAACTTTGGGCCCTTATTTCGCTCTACTTTCTTCCCCTCCTCCGTCTCAATCCTCATGATCTTCACACACTCATCTGCTTCCTGCTCTTCCTCTGGTACCCGCTCGAAAGATGGATGAGCATCAAAGTGTCCGACCATCCAGTTGTGCAGATCCTCCACATCCGTAATGGTATAGACAATTCCTCCCGGCCGCATCACATACGCATATTCTGAATTCAAGGTTGTGGAAACGATTCGGGCCTTATGCTTTCTAGCCTTGAAATGCGGATCTGGAAAGCAGAGGAAAATCTTCGATAGTTGATGCTTCTTGAAGAAGTTGGGTAAAAACTTCATAGCGTTGGCTCGCAGACACGAAGCATTCTGATAGAGGCCGGTGTCTTTATTTTGAGCTCGCAGAGCTTTGATTCGCTCTTGGACGTACTCTGTAACTTGTGTGCGGATTTCCATGCCTGTGCCACACGTTAGACATTGAACTGGAACTCTGAGAAGCTGTCCTACCAAGTAACAGAGTATCTGGGAGTACTGGAGCTAGAGCAACCAGTAACCCCCCGAATCCACACCCTATATCGGCGACCTCCACATCCTTTTTAATTGGTGTAATGGCTTTTGTTGCTTCTGTATCGGCCTGTTCTAAGGAAGTGGACTCATGTGAGGGCTCTCGAGCTATGGCATAGGCGGGGTAATGTTCAGACCAATCCATATGCGCTGGGATTATTGGACTATGAGGGCCTTAGCATATTGATAATTCAGATCTGCCAGATCTGTGGACTTACTAGGTCAATTGGTGATCTGAGAAAGGATTGGCGTGAGCTCTCTGCCTGTAGAACTTCTTCTTGGGGAGCTCTTTTGATTTCTCCACATCTTCTTCCCTCTCATTTTTGTACTGCTCCCTCTTCTGACGTTTATTCGCAGGGCCGACCATAATTGAAAGCTGCTCACTCTCTGCGAGCGTCCTGAGGTTCTGAATTGTTGTTGTTGAGGGGTAAATGTCAAGGCTGAATTATTTTCTGATTGTGAATCTTATCAACAGCCGACTCCCTGGAGGCCCGCTTTCAACCCCTGTAGAGCCGAATTTAAGGGACGCCCGAGCAGCCCATGCTTCAGAAGCAAGCGTCCCGCAAGGCCCGGAGCGACTTGGATACTTATTTGGTGACGTCGCGACCCCTATCTTACTGTCATTGATAATCCCCTCATCCTACTCTCTTACCTCCAAACAAGTCCTCGTCAAACATTTGACATGTAGAGTTCCCTTCCATATTCACATTAAGCTCCTCTTACGCGAGAGATCTGCGCTGTACCTGAGCATTCTTAAAAGCATCAAATCAGACCATCCCCCTTCCACACCACAATACACAAAGCTCCCAATAAAACCAAGCCTCGTCCCCGGACTTCTCGAACTCCTCAGACAGATACAGACTAGCTTGCAGTGAACATGTCTTATTTCTCGATACTCCCTCAGGGCCTGTCCTTCATAGAGACATGGCTAGCTCGCATCTTCGTAAGTCGCGTGGCTCCGCATGTGATGGCACAGCTTCACTGACATGAGGGATAGTTCCTACTTGGCATGATCGTAATAGGACCATGGGTTCTCGTCATCATGTACGATATGGTTCTCTACCTATTCCGCACCGCAACCTACGAAATTCCATACGTTGGCGGCAGAGCAAGAAACAGACCAAGACCTAGAGCTCCAAGCTTGAGTGAGCGTCCTAGTGGGAAACCCCGCAGATTCAGTCTGACAGTCCCAGGAGTGCCTCCCGCAGTAGAAGTAGTGGAGGAGAGACTTGACGGGTTGAAGAAGCGGGTGGACAGACCGGCGAGGCAGGAAAACGATCACAACAATGTCATTCTAGAAGACGACAAGTAACAACGAATACGAACAACTTTTATGGTTCTACCTTATTGCTTTTGGGCTCGACTTTCATAGCCGCTCAAGAACTTTCAGCAGATCGCCTGTGACGCCCATTGCGGTGACCTCTCCTCCAGCTCCCGCGCCTTGGATGATCAATGGATTGGATCCGTACCGCTTCGTGTAGAAGCTGATGATGTTGTCACTTCCTTTCAATGCCGCAATTGGGTGCGAACGGTCGAACTCCTCCAATCCAACCTTCACCTCCTTCTTTGCCACATCAATACTGCCAACAAATCTCACCACCTTTCCCTCTTTCTCAGCAGCAACCTTGGTCTCCTCCATTTGCGAGTCGAACGCAGGTAGCTTCTCCAGGAACTCATCACCACTGCTCACATTCTCCAACTCCTTTGGAATGAGACTCTGAACTGGGAACGAAGTCGGCGACTCAACTGGCAGTCCAGCCAGGCGTGCCAGAATCGTCAATTTCCGGGCAACATCCAACCCATTCAAATCGTCTCTCGGATCCGGCTCCGTATATCCCAACTCCTTCGCCTTCTTGACCTCTGCAGACCATTTGCCACCCGAACCTTCGGTCGGTGCGAAAGAATTGAACAGGAAGGACATTGTGCCGCTGAAAACGCCTTCGATTCGCGTGACCTCATCTCCAGTGTCAACCAATTCCTTCAACGTAGAAATAACGGGCAGACCAGCACCGACAGAACTCTCGTGGTATACTTTAGCTCTAGATCCCGCGGCCGCGGAGAAGATAGCTTGCCAGAGCTCGTAAGAGCCAGAGAAGGCCTTCTTGTTTGGCGTTACGATACTGATTCCCTTCCCCAGGATTTGTGGATATGCGCCTGCGACATCTTGGGAGCTAGTATTATCGACAAGTACAGTTTCTACAGGCGCAGCAGCAAGGTAGTCTATAATCTTTGGTAAAGAGAGAACCTCTTTGGAGCTCGCAAGGCTGGAGGACAGTGTATCGTATGGGAGAGCTGCGTACTGTGGACTGTAGAGAGTTTGCTTGGTGCGGGAGACGAGGATGAGTGATATTTTCGGAGAGGACGGGCTTGCAGATAATCGTTTCGAGAGGCCTTCAAGCTGAGAGAGAAAGCATTTGCCTACTCCACCGGCACCTGTAAAATGTTAGGATAGTTCAACTGAGGGGCATTAAGTCTGAATAAAACGAACCGATCACAGCAATGTAAACCTCTTTTGGTGAAGGCATTTTGTATTGCTTGCCTCAAAAACACTCAAGTCTCTGAGAATTTAGGGCCTTGTGAGGTGAGAAAAGTTCAATTGAATGTCTAGCAGAAAAGTGATCAGATTGAATGGCGGGGTCTTCCCGATCTCGCAGAATTTCCTGCCCCACAAGTTGACGAGGCGTCTGGCACTTTGATCTCTTCAGCCTTACATACGCCTCTAAGCTCCACTCCAACACAACGCAATCACCAAGACACATTACGCAATGGTGCCTGGATATCACTTCGCCTCAGATCCATTCTCAACCTTAAAACAACTCGCATCTTAAAAATCTCTCCACCTCTTCTGGGGTCTGCGACCTCAAGCCTGAAGCTCAAGAAGGATGCCTTCAGAAGAAGCCTCCCGCCTGTACCCTCATCACAAACCCAAGAATACACCCAAAGAAATATCCACCACTTCATCGATCGCCTTCACCTCGACCCTCTCCTCCCTTCTCTCCTCAACTGGGTCCAAAACTACCACCGGCCGTCCGCGCCCCTCAAAAACCAAAAACGACATCTTCACCTCGCACAACAAGAACACTAAAAAGCGCGCTGCCCGCGACCTCGAAGACGACAACGATGATTTCCGCGGCCGCGCAGGACGCCAAGACATCGGCGGCGTAGACGAAAACATACTCCACCGCTCGAAAAGGAAAATGGAGGAGAAGGCTAAGCTCTATTCTAAGATGAAGCGCGGAGACTATGCTACGGGCGAAGAAGCAGAGAGCGGTGAGGGTAGGGGCGGGCTTATAGATTTTGATCGGAAATGGGCTGAGAAGCAGGAGAAAGGGGAAGAGGAGAGTGACATCGAAAGTGATGATGGACAGGGCGAGATAGTGGAGTATGAGGATGAATACGGGCGTGCACGACGGGGCACGAGAGCGGAAGCTGAGAGGATGGAGAAGAGGAAGAGGAATAAGGTTATTGGTGCTGAGGAGCTGGATCGTATGTCTGCGCGCCCAGCCATGCCAGACAATATCATATATGGCGATACGGTGCAGAGCCTAGCGTTCAATCCTGATGAACCGGTAGTGCAGAAGATGAAGGAGATTGCGAAGAAGAGGGATAGGAGCCTTACGCCGCCGAAGATGAAGCATTATGAGGCGGATAAGGAGTTTAGGATTAAGGGTGTGGGCTTTTACAGCTTTAGTAAGGATGAGGGGCTGAGAGGGAAGGAGATGGAGGCCTTGGAGCACGAGAGGCTGGAAACGGAACGTGTGAGGAGAGAGAGGGAAGAGAAGAAAGAGCAGAGAAAGAAGGAGATTGAGGAGAGGAGGAAGGCGATTGGTGAGAAGAGGGCAAAGAAGCAGGCGGATTCGTTTCTTGATGGGCTGGGCGCTGATTTGGGTGGACTGGATGAGAAAGGGGCTGATTGAGGATTGTTGCAATATTGATTGTTCAAAATTCTATCAATTGGTAATGAGAGAAACGGAAAGAAAGTGCAGAAAATTAGATGCAGACTACTTGGGCGAAAGGCATCTGTCAAAAGCGGCTCATGGCTTGGCTACGATGGTCTCGGTATTCCCACCGCAGTTCCGAGCAGGTGTGAAGGAAGACAACCGCGAAGAGGTCGCAGTGATACAAGAGGAGGCTTCCCAGACAATGTGGTATGCCCTGTTTGTGGAAGATACCGTAGACCTCGGAGGTCATGATCCTAAAGTGAGTATGAGTCTAGAGTGAATTCAAATCCAAAGAGATTATAAAACCAAAAATGTTATGGCCGCTGAAGGGTACGAGCTCCAAGCTATCTAGAGCTTAAAGAGATCCAAAGCTCAAAAATCAAAAATATCCAGATCTCAAAAGTTTTCTACAGCTTTCACAGCAATGGATAAGAACCCATAGGATCAATAGCATAAGTCTTCATTTATGATACGCTAACACTCAAAGCTGCATTAACACAGCTAGGTAGCTGGCACTTCACCCATCAATCCCTTCCACTCGTTGTTCTCCACATCTCCATTTCCACTTCCAACATAACAAACATTGTTATAAGACGTTGCTGAAAAGCTCTTTTTGTTCCCCAATCATATCATATTCGCCCCCCGATCCAGAATCCAAGATAAGATCCCGCCGTCCTGTCCCGGGTCCCAATTCGTTCCCAATCTCGAATCAGGCACCTTGGCCCATCATATGTATATATAAACACAAGCAAGCACACAATGCTTCCTTCCGTAAACGCCATACCGGAACCACAAGCTGTACATATTATCCTTCCGAACGCCGGTCCCAAATACCAATAGTATGATCTACCGCACTCAAGTGTAGAGCCATACACAACCGCAACTGTCCGAACTGCTCTGCCGATCCATGAGAGGATTGAGGGATCGCTTGCCCGAGATCTGAGATACGCTCGAGGGCTCCGTCTCATTGAGGTAGATCGTAACAGGTTTTCCCGAGGTGCCATTGATAAATGGCTGTGCCACGCCGTACTGATCGATGACATGCTGGACACAGTACGGTGGAATTGACTGGTCGCCTCTTGGTATCCGGCGCTCTTCAATCTTCAGGACCTTGGTGAAAAATGGAGGGAAATACGGGTCCTGAGAAGGTCCAGAGGACGAGCCAGACGACGACGAGCCAGATGAGGAACTTGACGATCCGGTGTTGGTTGTCACGCTTGAATGGTATGTGGTAGTAGACTCGTACTTGTTTGTCGAGGATGGTGTGGACGCGGTAGTGGATGATGATTGGGACTGCTGCTGGGCTCCGGCGCTGCTGGTAAGATTTACCTGAACGGTGTTAAAATAAACCAAGTCTATACATATCGGCCGAATACTCACGTAGATGAAAGACTCGAGTAAAGTCCCATTCCAGTAACAAAACCATGGCATATCACCTGGTTGCGCAACATTCTTTCTGTTCGTGAAGTCCGCCATGTTCTGGAATGGATTCGAATTGCGCTCGTGGTGAGCGTCTCGCTTGCTATTTGCCGAAGTGAAAGTGCCTTCTGGCAAGATGACAACCTTATTGTAAGGCAACTCGAAGAACCATGCAGGGCCTCTTGCCGGTTCTTGAGAATCGATGACGAGGTTGAGCACTTCGGGGTAGTCCAGCGTCGGTGGTTGTGAGCCATACGCGTAAACATTGCCAACTGATTGGTTACCGAGGCTGAGGTTGATTTCGTTGTTGTCTAGGTTGCTATTTGCTCCTTGGAGTGATGAGAGCGTGATAGTGTATTCAACCATTGGTACCGAACAAGACCACGCATCGCTTTGAGCCGTGTTGACCAAGCAGCCAGCTTGGATTGTTGAAGGAGTAGAAATTGGTAGCGCAAAGCTACCAGTTGGAAGAGGTGGAAGATTAGTAGGATAGGCAGTCAGAGGTGAGGCATCAAATGTGGTCGTCATAGTAGTCACAACAGCACTTTGCCTGTAATGCGTTAATTTGAGAGAAAATTCAGCGTCAGGATATAGACTTACGCATCGCCATCCACGTCAGAGTGATGTTTAGCGGGAGGCTGCTTCGGCTTCAATGCCGCCAGTACTGCACCGAGAATGATTCCGAACAGAACAAAAACCGACGCGGCGAGGACAATTGCCCATATTGGAACAACACGACACACCTTTCTCTTCGCTATGATCTGCCATTTCTTCAATTGTGGCTTTTCCGACGCAAGAGCGGCTCCCATGTTAATATTGTGGTTGCTTTCGTTTGACATCATGCTCCGTGTCGACTGCCGCGATGGTGAGCTGAGATCTTCTGCCGATTCAAATTCCGGGTTTCGAGTTGCAAGGCCCATTCCACCCGCACCAGCAACAGGTATTTGCACAGCAGGACGTGCTTTTCTGGCAAAAGTCTCGTCTGGATATTGAGTATATGGTGGGAGTTGCTCGGTATGGCCATCGGGACCGATCAAGTCGGCAATCTCCTCTCCTTCCGGTCCCAATCGGCGTTGATAATTGTTGCTCGATCCAGGGAAACCGACTGGAACAGCGGCATTTGGTACCGCTTCTTGTGGTATCTCCGCTGCGACAATATTTTGGGGATACATTCCATAGGGGTGGGTCGGACCGCCAGGGCCGTTGTATGGTCTGTTATCAACAACTGGAACGGTCGATGTCGTCGCCATGCTTGCCGTTCTTGCCAGTCGTGATTCCTGAGGATACATTTGATATGGATGCGAAGGGCCGGCCGGCCCCTGGTATGGACTCTCTGGCCTCACATAAGCCATTTCAGTCGAAACACTCGACGATCTCGTGAGGGCCGCATTTGCACTCGAACCAGCAGCGTTGACTGAAGTTCTCCGCGTTATTGGGCCCATACCTCCATCGTGCCGTAGTGCGAATGATTCTAGCTTCGGTTTCGTTATACTCGACGGTCGTGGTGGAGGTGTCCTTCTCCGCTCAGGTTGTGAGATTGACGACAGTCTATTATGTCCCAGTCCAACATTCATCCCCGACGGCCTGAATCCGTCTGAAATCCCCATTGCCTGCAAATCGTAATCGTCTTCATCATCCTGAGGATGCATTGATAACCGTGTCGATGCCCTCCTGTCGATTCCGGTCGACTCACGACGGTCCATTTCTGTGATCGTGTCGTTCAAAAGCGCCCGCCCGCGATGCCGAGAACCGTCTCCTCTCGAGTTTTCGCTCAATCCGCCGTTGAGGACGTGGTGATCAAGTGCTACTCATCAATATCGTGATTCATCCAGGGTCGAATTATAAATATTGAGTCGTATGGGGCGTGACGAGTTGGCGTAACAGTGAGAGTGGTCGTGATGAGTTTGTGTGGTGGTTGGGGCTCGAGGTGAGATGGAGACTTGATGTGAGAGCGAGTGGAATCGTTACTCCTTGCTGGCCTTGGCACAGTTTCGGAAGGCGGGTATGGTTGGCTCGCGAGATGGTGCGAAACCTTCGACGCTACCTGGCTCGTGCTTAACCAAAAACAGCGGCACTAAAGAGGACATCCTCTGGGATCAAAAAGCTTTAGAATCATGAGATATTTTGAAGTGAAGCCGGCCTAAAATGAAAGACGAAGATACTAAGATGTATGGTGTACATTCAATATCTTTTAGCGGCAAATGGGCACAAGGGTTTTAGAGTATCTTAGAATCTATAGATATTTTGAGGATCCAGGTTGAGTGCCGCTTTTTCTGTCCAACACGAGCCGGGATCAACGGAGACCGATTTGACGCCAGGAGCAAACTTAACAAAGTTGAAGAGATCGGAGGGTAGAAAGTCGCTCGATGAGGTAATGCAGTGAAGCTATTCAAAGGCTCTCATCTTTTTAAATTATTTTGACTTTTCTGTGAGATCGTAGGCGTGCACTTGGATCAAATTGATCTGTGTTCCTGTATTTCTTGCCCCTGGCCTGCAGTGACCTGCTTAGTCTGTCGATACCCAAATCAAGACAGCCCTCCTGCGCGCAGAAATCATATCAAGTCGTATTATCACCCCCTCACTACCTTAATTTATCCCGCCCCCGGCCGGCCTTCTGTGAGCCTTCTCGTGCTTCTGTCAAATCCACACATTCATGTAATTCCTAGAAGAGCAGCATTGGCCGCCGTGTGGATCTCCGTCCGTCAAAGGGTTCATCGGTGATCCTCGATGACCGTGAATCTTATGTTCGGCTTGGCTGAGACCATCAACTTGATGCCTCGCACAATAGTCAGCTCTCAGCTGGAGCACGGCACTATTAAAAGCAATCTGCTGCATCAGGCTGCATGACGACTCGGCAAAATCTGTACTGCGACTCTCTGGCTTCCAATAACAGTCAGCAGTAGGAGAATTACGAGAAAGACCGCTCAGCATGTTAAGCCTTTCCATACGATGCTCCAGTGCCGATATCTTATCCTGGGCAGGCATATTCTGAAGCTCCACTATGAAGCTCCACTCCCTTGGAAGAATCGCCCAGATTGCCTTGGTTCTGCACACCTCCAAAGGTCGGTCCGGTCGAATTTAGGTCTGCGGAAGGTACTATCCGGACTGGGCGAACAAAATTCAATTCTTCCATTTTAGTTCATACAGGGCTTCCCAGAGACTTGCAGAAGGTCCAGAAGCACTCCGCTCCGCCATTCAAACCACTTGCCAATCTAGGTCCGGCTGTCCTCCTCCGTAGTGTGAAGTAGTACACTTTGCTGAACCACCACTACGGATTTGACGACTCGTAGGTTATTTCCAACAGCTTGAGCTCTCTTCCTATCATAATTTTAATGGTTCTGAGACGCTATCAATTTTGTTCTCATTGCTAGAGATCCTGGCATTTCCTCTCCGTACAAAGACGGCTGCTGCCGCAGGATGAAATCTCGAGATGGAGTAAATTTAGCCTCATCTGGTCTGATCTCGTGGGATTGCTTCGGCATATTGCAGAGATCAACCCAATTGATTCATACTTCGTGGTATGCGTAATAGTTCCAAATCCGCAGATAATCCACTTAACCTAATAGAGTATATTCCTGACGAAAACATGGATCTTATTGGCCAAATTTCCCTACTCACGGAGAAATATCTAGGAGGCTTGGCGGACATATTACGCCGGCGACCAAAGTATTAGGAACGTCATGTGTTAACCAGAAACCTGTCAAAAATCCAGTCGATGGATCTTGAGAGGATTCTTCAACCCGAAGCCACTCGAGGTTTTGCGGACCTCGCATCCACAGTTCGAAACGCAGTGAAAAAGCTTGGCTCTGATGCCAATGCGCAACTGCCGCAGGTATATAAAAATCACGGCGAGTTCAAAACTCGGTTCCTGTGGTTTCACGGTTGGGGAGGAGGGGGTATCGCTGTTCTCTAAGTTCCGTTGCCTCAATTCGGAATATATTGATGCTACTCGTTCCGATGCGAAGATCCTCTATAAGAGAGTCCGCGGTAAAAGTTACCAGTGGCAAATTCTCATCGAACGGGTGGAACTCATTTGCTTGGAACAATATCTAGAGACAACACTGGGGAACTTCAGAGACCATCCTCAGAAACCAATGGTGGGAAATCTAGGTGGTTTCATGGTAAGCAGTCAGGATATCGACACTTCAATAACAAAGGTCTTATGGATAGATTGCGTATCCTGGAACATGCGGTTCGTAGGGATCTAAAAAGATCCGAAGAGTGACTGCTCGAGAAGATCTAGAGCGTTCAATTGATGTCCTCATCTGATCTTCGAAACTCTGGAAGTCAGGTGACGACCGTGAATCTGTTTCTCCCCGCCCACCAGCCTATCACTCAAGCCTGAAGGTGAGAGATCGTTTCATCGTCGAGACGATGTGGCGACACTGGTCGATCATAAGAGACTCCTAAGGGAGTTAAGGGAAGTGGATTCCACCACTTATGGCTGTCCTTGAACATCCAACGTGTTGAGAATCTCATCTCTGAAATTCACTAAGAGACCACAAATGATCTGCGACTGATGGGAAATATCCATTGGAGAACGTGCATTCTATCAAGTACGAATGACCCAACGATGGTTGAGTTTCGGTCTCCTCGTCTGCAGGAATACTATAGATTTCAAACAAATCTTCGCTTCTGCTTGACTTGAAGTTGAACGTAAAGGAAATATGGAAGGGCCTACACACCTGCCGCTCTCGAATGCTCTGACGGTGAGTGCTCTTCCTGTCACTTGAATGGCGGAATCGCAGAGACTCGACGGGCATGTACTTATGGTTCGGTACATGCATTTGCACATGCAGTAGTCGGCGGGAACGTCGTTGAAAAGAATGCTGTGGCTTCATCGTGCAGAAGAGTCCGAGTAATTCCCATAGTGATAAAGGGACAAGCTCTGAGCTATTCCAAATACAGATCTTCCAAATCTTGGCTTGGGACCCCTTTCTGCTGCCTTGACGTTGGCGTGCAAGCTGATCTCGTGTTCTCGGAAATAAAATAGCGATAGACAGAGGCAAAGAGTTCCTGTTCCTGCATGTGCTGATGCCGAGCATCGGCGCGTAGTTGACGAGGCCGTGCTGGATATCGCCAGAGGTGTCACCCAAACCCCTGCGAAATGGGAAAGAAGGGTCCCGCCTTTAGGCGAAAATGCGCTGTCAAGAGATAAACCTCGAGCCCGTATACAGAAAGTACGGTCAACAGGCAACCTCTTAAACACTTTCCTGTAATATCTTCCTTTTCCCTCTCAAAGTCTCACCGTCTCCCTAGAAGTTGGTTGCTTTTTCTCTTTAACTCGGTACGTCCCTTCCTCCACCAATTCCCGGCGATCTTAGCTTTTGTTGGGGTTACGCCAGGGGGCGGGAACCAAGCTTAAGATTGTCTAAAATTTATCTTTTGTTGATTGCGATACTCCCCTTTCATGAAACTTCAAGCAAGCGCATTCACTCGATTTACTTCGGACTGACAATCTGCTGTTTTCAGAACAAACCTGATAGCATCTTTCATCCGAGAGACTATTTCACTGCGAGTTGAACTTGCGAAAAGCTCAAGAAATTCAGTTGTCAACACGCTTCACCGCCTCACACGATGTCTTCGCGTCCCCAGAACATTGGCATTAAGGCCATTGAAGTTTACTTCCCAGCTCAGGTATGTGCAATTGCTACGGGAGCATCTTTCTGGTACATAGGAAATTGTTATGCGCGAATACTAACAGAATTCTGTCCATAGTGCGTCGACCAAGCTGAGCTCGAAAAGTTCGATGGCGTTAGTCAGGGAAAGTACACAATTGGTCTCGGCCAGACCAAGATGAGCTTCTGTGATGACAGAGAAGGTGAGGATTCCGCCTGTGATTCCATGAGACTCGGTGGACTAAATTTCCATAGATATCTACTCCTTCGCCCTTACTGCCCTCTCGAACCTGCTCAGCAAGTACAAGATCGACACCAACTCCATTGGCAGATTAGAAGTTGGTACAGAGACCCTCCTGGACAAGTCCAAGTCTGTCAAGTCGGTTCTCATGCAACTATTTGGAGACAACACAAACATCGAGGGTGTCGACACTGTGAACGCTTGCTATGGTGGAACAAATGCTGTGTTCAACGCTGTCAACTGGGTTGAATCCTCCGCTTGGGATGGAAGAGACGCAATCGTTGTGGCAGGTGATATTGCTTTGTACGCCAAGGGAAACGCCAGACCCACTGGTGGTGCTGGTGCGGTTGCCATGCTGATCGGTCCCGATGCGCCTATTGCCTTTGAGCCCGGTCTTCGAGGAAGCTACATGCAACACGCATACGACTTCTACAAGCCAGATCTTACCAGCGAATACCCTGTTGTTGATGGCCATTTCTCTGTCAGATGCTATACTGAGGCCGTCGACGCCTGCTACAAGGCATACAACAAGCGAGAGGCAACTCTCAAGTCAGCAGCAAATGGACATGCCAATGGCCATGCCAATGGAAACGGCGAGGCTGCAGCCGACTCCAAGACTCCTCTGGACCGATTTGACTACATGAGCTTCCACGCCCCTACCTGCAAGCTTGTCGCAAAATCTTATGCCCGCATGCTCTACAATGATTACCTCGTGGACCCATCCTCGCCTGCATTCGCTGAAGTCCCAGCTGAACTCCGAGATATGGAATACTCCAAGTCGTTGACCGATAAGGTTGTTGAGAAGACCTTCATGGGATTGACCAAGAAGCGTTTCAACGAGCGTGTGCAACCAAGTATCGAGCTTCCAACGATGTGCGGGAATATGTACACCGCGAGTGTGTACAGTGGCCTGGTTGGCTTGTTGAGCAGCACCGACAGCGCAGCTCTACAAGGAAAGAGAATTGGAATTTTCAGCTACGGCAGTGGTTTGGCTTCGAGTTTGTTCTCACTGAAAGTTACTGGATCAACAGAGCACATGCAGAAGGTGTTGAATGTGAAGGAGAGATTAGCTGCTCGCCAAACAGTTGCACCTGAGGTATACGACGAGGTAGAATCCCAAACTCCCGCATATTTCTAGACAAATACTGACTCGAATTTCCAGATGTGCGAGCTCCGCAAGAAGGCCCACTTGCAAAAGTCCTACACGCCATCCGGCAGCCCCCGGCACATTGTCCCAGGTACTTACTATCTCGAGGAGGTAGACGACATGTTCCGCCGCAAATACAGCGTCAAAGCATAGATTTCTTTTCATTCGACCGAAGCATGGAAGTTCAAGGGTGTTGTGGTGGCGTCTTTTCTGATCATTCATCTGATAGAAAGACATTCTTCTTGATTAGACCATTGTTGCCACATAGGCCAGTGCGATGAGATTTTAATGGTTTCTTTGTGCATTTTTCTTTTTGCAATGGTTTCCATGATACTGCATGCATTAAGATGAGGTTAATTACCATGGTCGTCAATAGACCTGCACATAGCATTGGCGGAAAGAATGAAATTGAATTCCAAAAGTTCTGATCTTGACCTGCAAACTTCCCGTCTGCGTGATTTTAACCCTCACTAAAACTTTGTTTACATCGCCTGACTTGACCGTCCCGAGCTCGCTTAACGCAACAAGGAAAGGGGCAACTCGCGCCCTCCTTGCCGCCCCAAAATGGATCTCTAAAGACTCAATCGGAAAAATTTTTAGGGTAGAAAGGACTTGCCGTTGAGGAGCAATGGCGGGTCGAATGAGCAGAGAAGGCAAATTCATTATGGCAGAATGGATTTTCGGTCTAGACTCGAGGAGCGAGCTGGCAAGGACAAAGCGGTAGATGAGGAATTGAGATTGAGAAGTGAGAATTTTAATCACATCTATTGATCGAGTCCAGAATCTATCTACTGTTTATGACATTTGTCCCAGCTCTCATCCTCGCCAGCCGTAAATCTTTAACACTCACAGCTCCTCATCAGGCGGCACCCAAATCATCAGCCCCTCCTTGTCTATCCTCATCCCCTCAGTCGGTGCGATCTTCAGCACCTTCTGGAAATACCTGTCCCTGATCACACAGTGAATAGGTCCAATCCATTCACCCCTCCCGCTAGGCAGGAGCCGGAATCTCAACGTTCTTCTTGATAACGGCACCAACTGTAACGTCGACTGCTTGACACCGGAGAACGCAAACTTCTCTGAAGGCTCCATAGTTACACCGAAAGTGAGGAAGTGGTTAGAAGGGTTCTCAATCGTAACGTCGAAGTGAATCATGGAGGCGATCTTTGTGGAGTATGAAACTGCAGCGAGGACTCGAGGTTCGCTGCTTGAGACAAGGAGGCGAGGAACGGCAAGGATGGAGGTGTTCACTGGTGAGCCATCAATGTCGCGGCGCCACTTGATGGCTAGGGATACGTCGAGAGTTGCTGTTCCCCGGTCATCAAGGGACACTTTCTGTGTGAAAGAATCGAATTGTGCCTCTTCGAGGCTCCTTGGGGCAACGCGTAGACCACCATGAGCTATGGTAGTTAGTTGCTTGGTATGGCATTTGATTCCTCCATTCACGCCCAGTACTTGGACGTCTACGTCTTCGACGATTAGATCATCCGAGGCGAACGATGCGTATCTTGCAATAAGACACCATTTTTGTGCCAAACCGTGAGCCTGAACTTCCGTTCCTCCATCTTCCCCTTCGGCGTGGGTGAAGAGGCTTGGCCAAGGATCTGGATGCACTCTCGGTGAGAAATCGTAATTTGCTTCGAAGGGATTTATAATTTCGAGTTGGACGGACATCGACTGGTAGACAGGTGTTTCCACGTCTGTCACGAGGTTGTACTCGGCCTTCAGGGAGAGGTCATAAACGACCGGTAAATCAACGGGAGGAATAAGAACTTCAATGACTGTTGACCCCGCACTTGCAATCCGGCCAAGCGTAGTCCCAGATCGTTCGTCTTGGTTCACGCCATCCTTTGTATCCTCAGCTGGTGCATTGACTGGCTTTAGAATGACCTGCGGAGCATCTTCGCCCTGTAAACGAGCATCAAGATGCACTAGCGAATCAGTGTCTTCTCCATTGACGACTTCGAGTCGCAGTGAAACGAGCTCGTTGGTATAGTATTGCTCTTCGAGACCAAGAAATCGAAGTTCCAATTTCGGAGGCTTGGGTAGGATTGTGATCGCGGATGAATTGAGACGGACAAGCCTCTTCTTCACCAACTTCTCTCCCCACCAGACATCAGAGGATATGGTCTGCTTGAAGGTGTGAATGTACTCGAGGTCAAAGAGATCAGTGCTCATGGAAAATTTGGCAGACACAGCTTCGGCATCACCCGCTTCTCTCAGCAAACAGCTAAACTCGAAGACCCGCGTCTGACCAGGGTGGAAGGTAAGATTAGCTTCCCCAACAAGAGAAGCCTCACCATCCAGAACAGTCTCAACTAATGGAACTTTGCTCAGAGAAAGTTCCCCAGCTGTTTCTATAGACCTTTCGTTGACATTTTTCAGAGTAAGAGGTTTCAAGCACCCTTCGAAAGAAAGCTTGATTTCCGACATTGTGATCGGAGCGGCAGCGGATAGAGCACTTGAGATGACTGCAAGCTGGGAAAGGCAGGGTTCTCCAACCTTGCCTTCGGCTTGCTCAAAAGTGTATGTTGCTGATAGGAATGAGTGGACCTCTTTCTCATGCAACACAACAGCGGGCTTAGTCTTGATGGTCTCAAGACCTTTCAAAGACCTCGTTAGATCATAATGCCAGTTGGGATGATGAGTGAAACCTAGAATCTGTCAGCAAAACACCAAATTGACACGTAGCCAGGAAACATACTTCTGTTCATCATCTCCCAGTCAACGGAGACTATAGATCCACCGTCCCCAGTCTGCGCCGCTGCTTTCCTCAGGGCCCAAGCAATCTCTTCGACTGCGTTCCACCACCCTTCCCTCCTATATGACATTTTCTGCCACAGTGGACGAAGGACCCTCAAAGCATCTTCCCAAGCCTCTCGCCTAATGCTCTCGTTTGCAGAAGAAAGTTGCAGTTCCTGCACAAGACGTGATTGGCCTCTCTGCTTGAACTCCGCAATAGCTTGGGACATCGACTCTATAATCAGAGCAGAGTGATCGACTCCTTCGTGACCAGAAAGAGGATTCTCTTCATGGGGTTCTGGGCAGAGATAGGTGTCATAAGTGTATGCTTTGCTTGCGATAGCAGAGGCTGGTGAAGAGCCGGGAGGTGATCTATCTTCTTCAGGTATCGCTAGAGCCAACTTGCGACGAACCATAAGATGTTTTGACGCAGAACGATACCAGTAACCTGGATGATGCAGGTATTCCCAAGGTTGCATTCGCTCTCCTACTGGGAAGGTTTTCTCAGCTGTCAGGTATATTGAGGTTGCCAGTTCGGGAACCGAAACTTTCTTGATCAGCTGGGCCATGATCGTTGCCCACCGCGCTTCCCAAGCTGCCCAGCCGTAAGTCGCTGATCCTTTGCCCCGGCGGTCCACAAAGTCACGTATCCTATCTCTGTGTAGCTGCCACCGACGGACAGCTGCCGTGAAGTTTCCATTCCACAGCAAGCAACGTAAGATACGTATAGCAAAGACATCAGCAAGTAAACGAGCCTCATTCCATCTCGGACTCCAACTGGCAATAGCTTCAAGGACATCCTGCCCCAAAAGTAACTCATAGCCACTCTCGTAAGAACGCACGGCTGCATCCATCTCCTGCCGAAACTCGGCAAAAACACCAAGCTTGAAATCATACCGGACGTTCCAGCCCTGACTTGACAAGGTTTGTGATGTACCTGAGGTCGGAGGCAAAGTAGGAGGAGGCACTATGCCCCTATTCCGTTTCCTCCTGGCATGCTTGCTGAGATCCCGATAGTATTCAATACATATCGGATAGATCGTAGAGATGATTGTCTCTACAAACGCTTGAAGCTCCACAGCAGAGCTTTGTGGAGGCAAGAAAAATAGAGAGGTCTTTGAATCAAGGCCTGTGGCTTTACGGATATTGGCAAGACGTTCTTCAACGTCAGGGGAATGCACGATAGATTTCTCGCTGAGTAGAGCAACGATATGACGAGTTTTGTAGCCAGATTGACTCAATATGTTCTTAGTGCTGTTGATATCCGTTTTCAGTTGGTTATCATGAAGCGTAGTTAAGGTCGGATCAGATGTAAACGTGTAGAAGGAGACGTAGGCGCTTGGGACGAGCTCTTGATGCTTCTCGATCCATTTCGAGTCGAGTAGACCGTCAGGGAAAACCGACGAGCCCGGACTCAGGGGTGAAATGGTAGAGTGAAGGGTAGGTTTTGAAGTTGGGCTAGTAGGCACCGAAGACGGTGGAAGTTGAGCTTTCCGAGCGGGCAAATTGTAGTCCTATTGAGCTTCAGTGGCTGACTGGATAATTACTGGATGTGCTGTAGTACCCTTCCCACTATCTTCACTCGGAACTTATTCCTCCCGCTATATTCTCTCGAATTCCAAGCAAGATCCCCCGCACTGCTATCTTGGAAATGCCGCAGCAAAGTCTTCGCGTCATCGGAATCCAAGGGAGGTATCTCTGACGAGATCCGAGATCCGCCTTCATCGAGGCTAGACTTGTCCTTGGGCTGAGCTCCTAGGCCAGAAACCACCAACAAAGGGACATTATGAGCCACATAGGCCGGCGCATACCCGTCCATGGCTATCCAGTTCTGAAGCCTCCATAAGCAGAGGGGAGAGTGTCACGGAAGCGTTTGTGCTGAATTCGGAGGTGCAATAATAAGTTGCATGTGGTGACTGGAGGATCCCCTTCCCCTTCAATTGAACATCCTGACACTCGCAGACAGGTAGGGGCTATTTAAGCACCCAAAACTTTCGTTCTAGGCCGTGAATATGGCGCAAGGTAGAAATGCTGCTGGAATTCCTATAACAACCTCGATTGGGAACTCTTGGTGCTCTGAAAGAACCCTGGCCTTGCCGATTTTAGCGTCATCAGCCGAGCCAGCCTTGCGACCAGCTCCATCCCTCAGCATCACCTCCCAAAGCCTCTTCTTTGGTCTTGCTCGAACATCGCCCTCAGACAACACTCTGCAACCTTCTGTATACGAGCGCAGATAACCTTTTCGGTCAATGCCCCATTCCAGACGAAAAGTCGAGTTAATTTGGGCAATGAAGCACCAAGTGCTTTGAACAACTCCTCGAACCCCTCAACACGGAAAATTGCAGCTGCCGCGAATTTGGTCACAATCGGCACAGATAGTCGAGCCTTCAATCTCCACAAAAGGCAGAGAGCACACTGTGCCTGCTACCATGTCTACTCAGCAGGCCCTCTTCGCAGAGACTATCTCTGGCATGAAGAAGGCTTTGAAAAGAAAGGCCTACGGTACGGTCGCTTTCTATCCAGCTTTTGAACATCATCGTGCTGATTCTCGATTCAACATGCAGACTCGGACTCCGAGAGCTCCATTGATCAACTCACAAACCGAGGGAACAAGTTGAGGAAGAAGGCAAGATTTGTTCGAGAAGGGCAACTCGCGCCGCCATCGGGACCGGAAGTCTACAAGAGGGTGTGCCTCTCAGCCAACTGAATTATTTTGATGCTATAGATCCAAGGCTGACCAGGAACAAGATAATCGAGCACGCAGGCTACCAGCGCGAGATTATCAGTCGAAATCCGCCTCTCGTTGACGAAGACGGGTATGAAGTCGACAGCGACGACGACGACGAGAGAGCAGAAGCAGCACGAGCCGCTGCAGCTGAGTTTGATCCATACTTCAATATAAGGCTTGAAGGTACGAGAATCTAGACTATCTTTTATTGTTTCCGCTAACGATAATGGCGCAGATCTCCTTGTTCCACTGACAGCAGCTTCCGAATTACCTACCCATCCTACGTTGTCCATCCCATTTACTTCGAAAACACTCACCGAGCTTACTCGAAATGCAGGCGAAATGTTTCAAAAAGAAAGGGCGTCTCTGTGGAAAATCAAACACCTCTTGACGCGATTGAGTGGAGATAGTACCTGGATACCCTGCGAGACTGTGGAAACGGAGAACGACTATACCCTCTTCTTGGACGAGCGGGACCGCCATCACCATGGAAATATGCTAGGTAAATCGATTGTGAGAGTCGAGGGTGATCAAGTTTCGACAGGAACATTGGTATCGGAAGAAGGTGACCAGCCGGTGGGACTTCTGACCGTGGATACACATGCTGTGAAGACTGGCGGGAATGCCTCAAATCTGAATGGGAAGAGTCCAGTCGCTGATGGAGACACCCTGATCAAAGCGGTCCAAGGCGTGGTTGAAAACGCCGAAAAGAATGGACTAGACCCTGTTGAAACCACATCAAATCCTAAGGGAAAGGAACCGCAGAAGGACATTGCGGAAATTACACCTGGAGAGGCAATAGATGTGGATGAAGCCCCTATTGTAGCAGAAAGAGACGGCGTGGACAATCAGGGAGCGGAAGAAGTTGAGGGCGTTGACTTCGAAGCGGGCGGGGACCCCGACGACGTCCCTGCACCGCGTCGCATGAGGACGAGAGCGCAAGCTCAGGCAGATTCCGACAATACAGCAACCAGCAGAACTCGATCGGTGACTCCTGATTCTGCCAACGAAACATATGTACACCCATTCTTCCTAGCCCCACGATCCTCTCATCCAGATCGGAACGTCGGCCTACCCCAGCACGAAGCAGATGAGACTCGAAGACTCTTGCAATTGTATATACAGAAGCAGGAGGAGGTTTGCCGTGGCGCGCAAAGGGTATACGAAGGCTTACTAAAGGCCGATCGGTACCGTAAACTGGTGCTCAAATGGACAAAAGCTGAAGGTCATGTTGGCTTGAATCGTGATATGTCAGACGGCGAGGACTGGTACGACAAGGAGGAATGGGGCTTGGACGAGGATCTGAAGAAGGGCCATGACGAAGAGGAAGAAGATGCCGCCACAACGGCGAAGAAGACAAGAACTCGGCGGCAGTAATCAGACCTGGCCTTGGGTTTAGGGACATGGAAATACTTGGTCGAGAATATAGGGTTTAGGCGCATTGTTTCCCTTTAGCGATGGACTTGCATTATTGCGGTCATCATTCTATCCTGCGTTGATAGAATAAAAACAAAACTTTCATCTGAACACTTTTTTTGACGCCTTTTCAGGGGAATCGCTTGGCTGCTGAAAACCCCAGACTCCTAGCTCGCTTCTATTACCAGCACGTCATCAGTGGTTCGCCCAGGGAAGACCTCCGTATTTACTTGGTACCTCTTTAACTTTTATTACCAATTCAATTGCGAGCCCCTCGACCCTCAAAACTTACCCTCATTCCACAATTCCGTACCTATAGCTGTCATGGCAAGCTTCTTGGGCAACAATAATGGTCTCATAGACTTTGACCAGAGAAGTCTAGCAAGTATGGTCAAGCTCGAGCTTTCCACAGCTTGTTATTAGACAAGAGCTCACGATTTGTTCAGTTGCTGCAACAGCAATTGCATTCAACCCCATATTCTGGAAGTGAGCTTCAATCCCATTCTCAATTCTCAAAAATGCCAAATACTGACTGACTTCTCTGTACAGCACCATTGCCCGTCAAGGTACCCAAAGTCGCTCCCTCGAATTCTCCATTGCCTAATATCGTCCAATAGAATACCACAACAAGATCCTGACCAAGCTCGCGGGCGGCAATTCAAGATATGCATGCTATGGCCTCGCTGTAGTTATCTTCTCTCTTGGCATATTCCGCGACTTCCTGTACGAACGCGCACTCCGCGACCAACCAGCCCATCCCCTCCTCCAAACCGAGCTCGCAACCTACACCTCCTACGCTCTCCTCGCCGCAGGCAATGTCCTCGTCATCTCCTCCATGTGGGCGCTCGGCGTCACGGGCACATATCTCGGTGACTACTTTGGCATTCTGATGGACGAGATGGTGACCGGGTTCCCGTTCAATGTGTGCTCGGCGCCGATGTATTATGGTTCTACGATGAGCTTCCTCGGTACGGCAATCTTGTATGGGAAGCCTGCGGGCATACTGCTGACGGCTGAGGTGTTTGCCGTTTATTTGATTGCGTTGCGGTTTGAGGATCCGTTTACGGGCGCTATCTACGAGAAGAGGGAGATAGAGCGGAAGAAGGGTAGTTTGAGGAAGGAGTTGTAGAGAATTCCCGTTGGAGAGGGGTGGCTATGGAGAAAATTGAGGAGTGAAAAGGAAAAACGAAAGATGCGAGACGACGAATAGATGAGTTTGCGTAAAAATTCGAGTACATATTATGACTGGGATACCAAAAGCGGCCAACAAAAGACGGCTGGGCGTGGAAATGAACTACTACGCACCAAGGTATTTGAGAAGAGAAAGAAAGGATAGAAAAGTTTTTGTGCATCGGGAGGCTTGCCTCTCCAACGATAGAAATGAAAAGTCATTTGCCATGTCAAAGTCAACCAGAGGTATCGGGAATATATTTGGTGCTTTTCTATTCCCTTGATAACCATGTTTCCTGGGCTTATATCTCGGGGTATACAGCACTGGTAATTTATTGTCAGCTGTGCTTGACGCAGAGTTGGGAACAGACTCACGTTCGCCTCAATAACGGCATCTCACTCTTGACCCTCCTCCAGTAATCTAAATCAATATCCACTACACCAATCTCAGGCTCGGTACCCTCTCCTGGCATATCCAGTAACACTTTACCCCAAGGGTCGACTACCATTGAATGGCCATAACTTGTCCGCTTCTCATTGTGAGTTCCTACTTGAGCCGCGGCGATGACATATGTCTGTGTCTCAATAGCTCTCGCTTTCAATAGTGTTTCCCAATGTGCCTGTCCGGTACGCACGGTGAAAGCAGAGGGATAGGTGATGATTTGAGCATTCTGCCGTTTCAAAGCCAAGCTGATCTCTGGGAAGCGGAGCTTGAAGCTGTCACTTAACATGCAAGAGAACGTCCAGGCGAAGAGAAGACTCACATCAAAACAAATGGTCAGCCCAACACGCCCCACAACTGTGTTCACAGGTGGAACAATCGAATTTCCAGCTTCCACGCTATTGCTTTCTCGCAAAGCACCATAGTCGAAGAGATGAAGCTTATCATAGAATGACTCAATATCACCCTTTTCGGTAATCCAGCAGCTTCTGTTACCAATCTTGCCGTTTCCAGCGGGCACGTGAACGCCGACGTTGATAGCAAGAGCCGATTCTTTGGCTGCTTTGCGGAGGCCAAGAACGAATGGGCTTGTGTCCATAGGCTGAGCGAGGGATATGGACTCTTGAGGGCCGGATGCTATGTAGTCCTGGACAATACAAGTGTGAGAACTTGTGTCCAGGAAGAGGTCAAGATGAAGATTTTCAAATGAGAGAATTCAAGAATGATTTACCGTAGCCTCTGGGAGAAATAGTGCCTGAAGACGCGTGAGAATTTGCATCTGAAACAGGGCAGGCTAAGGGAGATACCTTTGCACCAGTATCCATAGCTTTCTTGACAAGGACCTGACAAAGTGAAAGATTATGGCTCATTGATGCTGTCGAGCATAGCTGACCTATTGCCTGATAGATCTCAGGACATATTTATAGGCAAGATAGCAGTATACTTACCGCAATTGCCATATTGAGCGTTTTGTGGCTTCACAGGGAGATCGGTTTATGAAAAGGAAGAATGCCTGGAACACTAGAATAAACGTCAGAGGCTTTCGAGAAATTTTGGCAAAGCATACGAATGAGAAGACTCCTTAAATCGGATCTGAAATGCGAGAGGCAGCATTGCATTTTCCCACGCCTGGTGATTACTGTAGACTGCGAAACTCCGCAGCCTTGGACAGAAACCGAGCTTCACCAGATGCTCCTGCGTTCGATGAATGGATCAAGATTCAGGTACCTCCAAGGCTGGATATTTCTCGTGGTACAGAAATTCACTCGTTCAAAATATTTGACAACTTTTTTTTGGAGTATTGTGAGTCAATTATAGGCTATCGTCTGGGATCGCCTTGTGGCTGAAATCCTGTCGCATGACGAAATAGATTTCCGAGCTCTAGGGATGTTTTCTAAACATTTTCTTCCTTCTTCACCCGTCTCCAACGATACGACTCACCGCGAGAAGAACGACGAGCATAAATTAGACGTGGCTGCTTCCACATAATTATCTCAACATAATGTCCCTTTAAAGAAATACGAAATGTCAAATGGCGGCAAAGCCGGGAAATCGTCCACCTGCAAGTCCTTTCCTCGAGCTCTTGCTAGCACATGCTAATGTCTGACAGCCTTCCACTTCATTGCTGGACTTGGATCTGGCGTCCTTTCCGCGATCCTCCTTCAGCCTGCAGACCTTCTCAAAACACGAGTTCAGCAATCTGGACACTCCTCACTGCTAGCGACCATCCGAGAGATCTCGAAGTCCTCGACCTCCATCCTGTCCTTTTGGCGGGGCACATTACCCTCAGCTCTGCGCACCGGATTTGGATCTGCCATCTACTTCACGACCCTGAATGCGTTACGACAGAATGTTGCACGTTCGAATTTGCTCCGCTCGATTGGAGCAATAGACCAAAAGATTGTGCCTAGTCATTCCTCCTCATTGCCGAAGCTATCGAATCTTGCAAACCTGACAACGGGAGCTATAGCCAGAGCTTCGGCGGGGTTTATATTGATGCCCATGACCATCATAAAGGTCCGATATGAGTCGAATCTCTATGCCTATAAGTCTATCCTGGGTGCAGGTAGAGACATCGTCCGCACCGAAGGCTTCAAAGGCTTCTTTTCTGGGTTTGGCGCAACGGCAATTAGAGATGCACCGTATGCAGGGCTTTACGTTTTGTTTTACGAGCAGTCGAAGAAGAGGCTCAGTCTACTCAATCAAAAGGTCGCGGTCCATGGAGAGCTAGCAAAGGATATGAAAGGCTCTACTTCAGCATACATCAATTTCGGTTCCGGCATGATAGCAGCCGGACTAGCAACCGCAATCACGAATCCGTTCGACGCCATTAAGACACGCATACAACTGCAGCCAAAGGAATATCACAATATGCTTCATGCCGGGGAGAAGATAATACGAGATGACGGCTTCAAGGCGCTTTTTGACGGCTTGGGCTTGAGAATGGGTCGCAAGGCAATCAGCTCGGCCTTGGCCTGGACCTTGTACGAAGAGCTTATAAGAAGAGCGGAGCTTGCGTGGACTCAGTCGCCGAGCCATGGCACATTGTAACATCACTACTTTTGTTGTAAGACTACAGAGAGGATCAGAGATACCACTCGTCAATACATCGAGCCAAACCATTCAAGTGAAAGAAAGGTATAGCAATCACTCAGCAAAGTTTCAAGCACTCAGTACCTTCAGGTGTGTTTCTTTATTTGACTGAAAGTTTATATTGAGTGGGTATTTACGGTCATGAAAATCATCAAACCCAACTGCCCAAAATGTCATAACTCCAGAAAGAATGACCAAGTACTTCCCAATGCCGAACTTCGTCTTGTTTTCCCTTGCTTCATAATTCATTCATCGCCGCGGTGCACCAGCCAAGAACTGCAGTAATGGAGAAGGCGAAGGCTTTCTCTCATGCTTCTTCCGAACAAGCTCAAACTCTGGCTCGTGGTGGTGCTTCTTCTTGCCTTCGATTGCAAGGAATACTGGTTGTCTACGCTCTCTGATCTGCTTGGTGTGTGCCCACAGGAAATCCTGTTCATATTCGGGGACCCATCGCTTAATCAGGACATACTCAGGATCCTGAATCCGTCCGTTAGTTTTCTGCGTACGCCTTTGTCCCGGATTCGCACTTACCACATCAAACTCATAATCAATCCTGTATCTGTTCAAGGTCTCAATCGACAGATGCTTGCGAGACATTCTCGTATATGTAGGGCGGTTTGGATCGACTCCCTTGTCCTTCTTGAGAACCACGGCAATCTGCCTCTCGTCCATCCCAGACTTGCGCAGATCATCCTCGAGTCGGTGCTGATACTCTGCCTCCCTCTCCTCCTTCTCCTTCTTCGCTTTAGCTGCCTTCTCAGCCTCCTCGAGCTTATATTTCTCAATCGCGATCTCGGCCTCTTTCTTCGCACGTGCTTTCTCGTCCTCAGCTCTCTTCTCCTCAACCAACCTCTTCAGCTCCAACTCCTCCTTGATACGCTTCTCCTCCTCCTTCCTCTCCCTCTCGGCCTTATAGGCTGCTAGTTCCTTCTTCGTTTTCTCCAACTCATAATCTTCCTTAGCCCCGTGAATCTTGTACTTCTCGATCTCTCTGCGAGCCTTTTCCCTCTCGTGCTCTTCGCGTGAGCGGATCTCAGACAGCTTATAGTCCTCAAGCTCTCTCCGAGTTCGCTCCAACTCATACTCCTCCCGAGTGTGTGCACGTCGATACGCCTCCAACTCTAGGCGAGTCTTTTCGAGCTCAAAATCTTCTCGGGAGGACACAAAGGACGAAGGTCGAGATCTGGATCGTGATCTCTCACGGCGGGGAGGAGCAAGCCCCATATAATCATCGTCTTCATAGTCATTATAGATGCGATTATTGATAATGACAGGCGCCGGAGCCGGCGGTGGAGGAGTGCGACCGCCTGTTGACCGTGAGCGGTGTAAACTCGTACTGACAGCAGGAACGAGATAACTACTGCTTGCAGTCTCATAATAAGGGCGAGGATTGCGGTAGCGATGCTCGGGATAGATGGCGGGCTGTGGAGAGGCTCGTCCATGGCGCACGCGGATATCGAGCTCATCTTCGTCGTCATAATAACCGGCCATTTCGACGAGGCTCGATCTCAAGGCTCGTGAAGTTAAAGTTCGATGTTGCGCAAGGCTGCCCAATAAATCGGATTTTTAGGCCCGTAAAAATCGAGGCTGGAGAGGACCGAGGACCCCGCTCGCTGGGACGACCCGGCGCTGATCTCTAGCCGATAAGAGGGGAACTGACTCTCCTCTCTTCTGAATGCGACAAACAATTCGCAACGACGAGATAAGAGATAAGAGATTCGTAGTGATAAAATTTGCTGAGAAACTTGAGATCGTGGGAGTTGACTTGCTTTGTAAGAGCGCAGATGTGAGTGAGAGTAGAAGAAGAGATTGTCGGTGTCAGCAGGAAGCAGGAGTGGGCATGGGCTGATTTAAAGTGCGACTACTGGCGGACGGGCAGCAGAGACGGCGATGGCTCACACTGGCTCTGCGGCACCCTCTTGCTAATATGCACTCTACGGGAGGGTGTACCTATGGGAAGGGCACTTGACCACGCAGGGGGTTGGCGAGGAAGAAAAGGGCAAGACAGACCCAGACCCCGAGCCAGAGGCCAGAGGCCAGATCCGTGCCGCCATCAACCAGTCGAACGCTGTATTACGCTTCCTCGAATGCTATTTGTAGAGCCCCAGCCCTAAACTGCGTTCTAGCTTCCCCACTCGCCTTTGGCAGAAGGAGCAGTAGAAGTGGACCTAAGGAGGCTGGGAAGATGGGTAAATTGGAGGGGCTACTGCAGATCATGCAGCAGCTAACCATCTTGTCTTCGTAAAACATTCGAACGAGAGGCTCCCAATGTCCTGACAGCGCCACCAAATTTTGCTGGTTTGGGTTTAGGCCGTGGTGGTTGGTTGTGTCAGTACTGCCCTACGGCCAAATTGCTTCGTTTAGACGTGCTTTGAAGTTAAATGGATTTTACGTATTCTGCTCCGTGATATCGGAGTTGGATTTGTTGGATATCTGAAAGATTCATGATCAAAAGTTGTTTTGATACGAGTTCTCACTGCATAAACTTCTCATCTCACCGCTTCGGATGAGGGAGTGGCGGTCCTGTTAGAACTCTGGAGGTCGCTCAGCTGGCGGCCAGGGTTAGACGACTGTCTGGGTTGGCGTTTGTGGCCCCAACGATTGCGAGGTCCAGCGGCCCTTAGTTGTGTCATCGAAGATAGAGAATTAAAATATGCCTGGATGTAAGTTCCCGGGCCTACGGTCGAATCTGTGAATACATCATTCATGCGTTCGATGCTTACCATTATTTGTGATGTTGAAATTGTGTTGATACGTGTTACCCCTCCATGCCTGCCCCGCACTAGGTCAAAGACACACTTCAACTTGACGCGCGCCTTTTGGAACATGCTGTGAATCATTCAGTGACCTTGAAATACTTGTGAAGGAGGCACAGCTAGTTTTGCGGTTTGAAAAAGTTTTATTGGATTTGGCAGTCCAATCCTTTGCAGACGAATCGCTGCTCTATTTCTGCGGGTCAAGCTGAAATGCACCCATGCAGCTATATCTTCAGCCCCCAAATCGAGATTCTTGATTGACGGCAGATGCCACGATGGCGCTGAATCACGACGAAACATCGATACCCGTTCTAAATTTGGCGTTTGCTGCCAAGTTCTCATCCTCTCGTGCTTACTTTCACCTGCCATCCAGTTGCCTCTGCTATCTGTCACCGACCGATCGCCAGAACTCGGAGACTGTGCCACACAGGTTCCATCAAAGTAAATCCTCGTGAATGCATCTGCTTTATGCACGCCCTCCGCTCTTGAAGATCTGATCCATGTGGCTCTGGCTGTTCTTGAATGTCGTCTCAAGATACTGCAGCTTCTTGCCCAGATTCTCGACGTCTGATTTGAGGTCCGCAGTCTCAGTAGTCAATCTCTTGCCCACTTCGCTTGTAGGGCTGAACACAAACCTGCCAATACCGAGTCAACATTGAGGTCTCGTGACCATCTGAAAATGACAAGACTGGACGTTGGGCACGCATGACGGTACCCAATGATACTTAGGTACGGTGTGGCAAGAAAAAGCAGGCAGAAAGGAGACAGTGAAAGAACGAAAAAAGAAGCATACATCTTGCCAACGCCTTCGTAGACCGCAGTGTCTGATGGCAACGCTGATACTTCTTTCGAAGTCAGCTCGAGAATACGAATTTCGCGCTGCTTGGACGCGATCTGGGTCTTGACGATGTTGATCGACTGCTGGGCTTGGATGGCCTGGCTCTCGATCTCTTGCACGAGCTATAGCAGGGTCAGCAGCTGTTCCTGAATGAGCTGGCCATGGTGGGGAGAGCTCCCGATCAGATGGTAAGTTGACACGTGGACACTTACCTTTTGTAAAGCCTCGTTGGAGATAGACATCTTGTGCTTATCTTCTGGCAAGGTCCAGGTGCGAGAGCGAGTTGCTAGAAAGCAGTGTTATGTGAAAGAGCCTCGTAGGTTCAAGCAGCTTAACTCTGCTCTTCGGCGATGTTTTCAAGGCTGTCCCATTTGATAGGAGTTAAATCATGTGATGATAAGGCAAAGTGCGGCCGGCACGTGCAAATTTGAGAGGAGACTGTGTCTCCGAAGTGCTCAACAGGACTCTCTGTCACCCGTAAAGTTCGAGGTCCAAGCGTATTATTGGGGATCCAGAAATATTGCGGAGAAGGTTCCGGGTCCGCAAATTGAGATACTGCTGAGAGACTTTCACCTAAAAAACCTCACTTCAAAAGTAGTCAGTAGAGAAGCTGCAGATGTCATGGAAAGAGTAACAACAGCTCGGGTAAATTAGGTGTGAGATATCCAGCGCTTTGGGAATCCTGCTAGCCATAGGCAAGCTTTTTGTAGCTGATAAAGCATTTCCCTCCCAGTCGCTGGTCCTGTCGAGTCGCCCGCCTGAGCCGATTACGCATGACGTTGCAGTAAACGATCCACGGCTCGTACTTCCAGGACAGGGATTCTCGGTCCGTCCCCACTACTCAGGTTCTGAGATACTTAAGGTCAAGAGAAGCTCTTCTATTCTTGTCAGAAGCCTGTTCCGAGGCTTCACCACGTTCTTCCTTCAAATTGCTTGGTGTCGATGATCTGTGTACCATTCGGCTTTCAGACTTCGACAGCCTTGCGTTGAAGATAGACCCTCGTTTGGATATTCCCTGAAGATCCGGAAGCTCTTTGTCAGACAGCTGTCAAAATGGCCTTCAGCCTGCCCTCGATCAAGTATCCGCCTGCGCGGCCTGAAGAAGGTTTCTGGGCTCCAGTTACTTCGACGATCAACTGGTGTGAGGGTACGTTACCTCCAATTCTCTTCGCAGACGTTGAACTAACCCGAGCTATCCAGAGGACTACTACGCGACCATATATTCCGCCGAGATCGTCAATACCCTCACGAACTTGCTCTTCATATATCTCGGAGTCAAGGGAGTCAGAAACTGCTTGAAGTACGAACATGACAGTGTCTTCTTGGTGGCATTCATTGGATGTAAGGACATATGGCTTGGAAGGACGGAAATATCAGCTCATTTTTGGCAGATTTGCTTGTTGGAAGCGGAAGCTTTGCGTTCCACAGCACGTTGAAGTGTAAGTTCTTCACTCTATCTTGGCCAATTACTTTGCTAACTAGAGATCCAGACCCCATGCAGCTTGTCGATGAGCTTTCCATGATCTATACCGCATGCCTAATGTGCTACGCGACCTTCTCCTTCTCGCAATCGCGCCTTGTCCGTAATCTACTGGCCCTGGGATTGCTATCGCTGGCAATTTTTATTACGGTTAGTGGCTATATCTTCGGAATTGCTGAACGTCTCACTGACAGCTTGCAAACTAGCTCTACTACCACTACCTACAAGATCCTGTCTTCCACCAAAATGCTTTTGCTATTATCACCGCCGTGGTTTTGTTCCGGAGCATGTATGTCATGGAGGTTAACATTCGGCCATCCCTCAAAGCAAAATACGGCACGGTCACACCAAGAAAGGGCGGACCACCATCAGCAGCTGAGCGCAAGGCGAACGAACACCGAGATGGTAAGATTATTGCTGAGATGTGGGTCATGGTTGGTATGGGACTCTCCATTTTCTTGGGAGGATTTGGTATCTGGGCTCTGGACAATCAATACTGTTCAACCATCAGAAAGTGGAGATATCAGGTTGGATTGCCATGGGGAATCCTTCTTGAGGGCCATGGATGGTGGTGAGTCATATCATCTTGTCCCCTACGATTTTCCAGAAGCTGACTCTCTATCCAGGCACATTATGACTGGAATTGGCTCTTACTTCTACATTGTCTGGGCTATTTGGCTTAGACACTGCTTGAATGAGAGGCAAGACGAGTATGTCCTCAAGTGGCCAAGCATTTTCTTCTCTCTTCCAGAGGTTGTCCCTCTTACGGAGGCAGAAAAGAGTGCTAGCTACAGAAAGTCTGGAGGCTATAGCAATGGCCGTGCAAATGGAAAGAGCAAGGATAGAAAAAGTGCTTAAGAAGTGATTTATTATTGGGCAAACAATAGATTGGAGCGGTACCGTTCTGGCTGGCAAAATACCCCTTGTCTTTAGTTCCTGGAAAAAGCAAAAGACCGCATTCCATTGTCATTTCGAGTCCAAACAAGCTCGATTTCCAGACGGTCTGGACGTGTGATATCTTCCCTTCAAATCACTCCATAGTCAATCACAAGCAGTTTCAGTCACATTCAACATTCAAAGCTTCCAAATTAACTAAATCATAATGACTTACGTTCTAGAGATCTTCACAGCCTTATATTGGTAGCCTCGTGGGGGGCTTTTGGCTTGGCAGGGATCGCCGGGGTCTGAGCTCCTAGCGCTTCCGTGGCATCTCCAAAATTGTAGGCCAGACATGCAACATCTCCAGACTTCGCATTCCACTGTTCGACTGTGCCTCATCCCAGAATCATGCCTCGGGTATAAGACCGATACGAGAACGGGCTGCCTATTCCAATCTCAAGACGGAGTACGTCAGCAAGGACATATAATCAGGCTATAGAAATCTGTCAACGGCTCAACTTATCGATGATTGTGCAATACCGATGACCTGTATTTCGCTCCTGCGAACCATTCGACGCGATTTCTTGACTTGCGGAGGAGGGATTTGAGGAAAAGTGAGAGTGTGAAAAGATGGCGGCGCCGAGTAAGGGAACTTCGAGATGGGGGAGCTTTCTGCAGCAGGCTGTCGCAGGTGTCGAGTCCAGGCTGGATAATATTTTGGCAGAGGGCATGGAGGAGACTGGAACTGCGCCGAAGCCTGCTCCTAAACCTGCGGCTGCTGCACCGAAGTCGGAACCTAGTATGTAAAATTCTGTCCTGAATTGAGGAGCTCTGCTGATGCGGTGGTGATAGGTGTTTCAAGGACAGCTTCTACGAGTACTAGAACGAATGATCGGTTGCAGGAACGCTTGGCGAGAGCAATTGCTGCGAAGAATGCACAGCAGGGACCGAAAGCTGAGAAGGCAGACTCCCTAGCTCTGTCTTCGGGAACACCGTCGAGAACAGGGAGCCCAGTCACAGTTGCGGATAGTCCGAGACGGAGTGTGGATGTGGTGTCGCTTGAACCTGGGGAAAAGGATGTTGTGGAAGCATTATTGTCCCGGCCGAACAACGATGCTGCTCCGGTCGAGGACGAGGCGCCTTCCATTGCGGTCCTGCCAGGGACGCCCGGCATTCATGCGCCTATGGAATACCCTACTCAAGCGAACGGATTGGAGAGCAAGTCAGAATCACCAAGGCCTTCGATGGAGTCTACCAGATCAAGTATCCCGCGAAGCTCTATGGACTCAGCAAGACAGTTAGACTCCCATACTCGTTCCTCTTCTGGAGTGCCATTAAGCGATCTGCATGTCACAGAGAAGTCGCCTGCAGAATACGATGCTCAACTTAAACAGCTCCGGTCAGATTTTGAGACTGCCGAGCTGCAAAGACAAGAAGAAGTCCATAGTTATATTGAGCGGATAGACGCCTTGCAAGCGAAACTGCAGTATTTAGCGAAGGAGAGCGCAGAAGCTGCCAGAAAGGCTAGTGGGTCAGCCCCGAGTGGCAGTCTAGAGAAGAAACTGGCGGATAAGGACGAGCAAGTCGCTCTGTTAATGGAAGAGGGTCAAAAGCTCTCCAAGAAAGAACTTGCCCATCTTACAACGATCAAGAAGCTAAGGGCTAAGATTCAGGAAGACAGCAAAGAGCTCGCCGAGGCAAAGAGCAAAGAAGAGAGGGCTGAGAAAGATGTTGCTATTATCACTGATCGCTGGAGAAGAGCTGAGGGCTCAGAAAAACGATTACAGGAGCAGCAAAGGATTGTCACTCAATTGCAAAAGGATATGGAGACTCTCAAAGCTGAGCGGGATGCTAAAGATGCCACTATTGCCGACTTGAAGAAACAATTGGCGGAAGCGATCTCCCAGAACAAAGAAGCAGAGACCAAGGTCGCACATGAGGCGCTAGAAGCCGAGAAGAAACGAGTTGCTGAGCTCGAGGACGATGTCTCGAACTTGAAGATTGAAAGGAACTTGGCGACTGACCGGGCCCAGGCGCAGATTAAAGAGCTGAGGGAGAAGATTGACAAGGATGCTGAGCGCGCTCGTATTACGGAGCTGGAAATGAAGACAGAACAGCAGATGCTAGAGAGCAAGCTGGAAGCCATGCGAGCAAGAGCTGAGGAGGTCTCGTCAGGGGCTACTGGTGATGCTCAAGCGAAGCTTCTACGACAAATTGAGACTCTTCAGACACAGTATGCTGTAGCTACCGAGAATTGGCAAGGTATCGAGGCTTCGTTGATTGCTCGGGCAACGAATCTCGAAAAGGAAAGGGACGAGGCCACTCGAAGAGAGGCTGATATCCGACGGAAAGCTCGAGAAGTGGTATGTCAATATTTTTGTTTTGATTTCATACGCTAACAGATAGCAGACCCTGAAGGCAAAACGTAACGAAGATGAGCTCGAAGAAACTAGGTCCAATCTACCAAGCCTTCAGCAAGAACTCACAGATCATAAGTCAAAACTCGACACTTTACAACGCCGAGCTGAGGAGGCCGAGTCAGCCTTAGTTGAAGCCCGAGCTGCCTTTGAACAAGAAAGGCAATCCTGGAAGCTCGAAGAGCAACGCCGTCTTGACGAAGAAAAGTCGAAGTGGCTAGACGAAACTTCCGCTCCGGGCCCTATGGGCTACAGCCGCGCAGAATCGCCTGTAACCTCAACACGCAGAGGCCTCACGACCGAATTCTTGGGACTACAGAACTTGCAAATCAGACGAGCGTCTGCGCGCTCTATTAACAATGACAGAGGAGAGTCCCCCACGATAGGATTTCTGGGTCGGAGACCATCAGCCGCACCTCTTGGTCGCTCATCAGGTAACGGAACACCCACAAGGCAGGATTCAACTCAGTCTTTTCCAAAGGAGATTGGCGAACCGGATAAGGCGTCGATACATACAGACCACGATGAGTATTTCGAGAGCCATTCGCCAAACTCGCCGCACCAGACACTCAACGATATGGTCTCAGTTTCCACAGTTGGAGCCGGTCCATCTGTTCAGCTGGTTGAGAGGATGAGCTCCGCCGTACGTAGGCTCGAAAGCGAGAAAGCGGCAACTAAAGAAGATCTCTCGCGGCTCTCTGCACAGCGCGACGAGGCACGAGCTGAGATTGTGAGCTTGATGAAAGAAGTCGAGCAGAAGAGAGCTGCGGATGCAAAGGCCGCAGAGCTGGAAAAGGAGATCAAGGAGATCAATGAGAGGTATCAGACGACGTTGGAGATGCTGGGTGAGAAGAGCGAGATGGTGGATGAGTTGAAGAGTGATATTGAGGATATTAAGGCGATGTATAGGGAGTTGGTTGAGAGGACTGTTAAGTGAGGGACAAGAAAGATGGCTTAGATGAGGAATCGAGCTAAAAGATATATGAGAGGCATTGCGAAATTCTCAGGCATGGGTCTGGCGGCTTGACTGACAGTGTTCATTATGGGTAACCGATATGATGGAAGAAAGCAATTGAGCGAGTGAGCTTGAGGCGTTGTGAAGATGGAGGGATGGGCATACATTTCTGGCGCACTGCAGCGGGTTCACTTCTATGCAAGACTTGTACGACTAGGTACTGCACCATTTTGGATCATTTCGGAGGCGGATTCGGAATCAGAAATTCGTCTTATTTTACATCTGTGAGTGTGCCTTCTAGTGTAGTGCAGTGTTATAATTCTATGCCTTCCCGCTCGGCGGACTGAAGGATGAATTTCTGGACCTGGGTGAACTATTAGTTGTGGTCTTGAGGGTAGCGGCATTGGGCGTTTGAGATAGTGGATAAGATGAAGGAAACGAGACGACTTACGGATGAATCAGGAGCCAGATCCATTGCTAAGAAGCCATCAACATCCTTCTTGTCTGTCTCTGCGCCGGCTTTTAGGAGTGCTACTGCCGTGTCACCATGACCCTCAGCAATAGCATGATGCAGCGGCGTCTGGCCCGCCACATCCGTCGCGTTTAAGGGGCTCTTATGCTTGAGCAGCAACTCAACAAGAGGGACGGAGCCGACAGCGGCAGCGCGATGAATAGGGTACTGGCCACGCTTATCTTTAGCGCGGGTGGAAGCAGGCGGTTTGTGATCGTCCAAAAGGCGCCGAGCGAGGGAGATGTTCTTCTTGGAGCAGACGAAGTGAAGGGCTGTCTTTAAGACGTTAGGAAGAAGGGTTAAAGGGAAGGAGAGAGGTAGCTACTTACTTGGCCGCTGAAATCTAGGCGGAGGAGAGGTTAGCAAGGATTGTGAAAATCGTTATAAATGGAACATACTCTTAGCGTTCACATCTGCTTCTTTTCTGAGGAAGAGGTCGACAAGTTCATCGGGTTCTTTGAGTGAGACAGCGATCATTAGCGGTGTCCACCCTGACCCATCCTACAAATGCGTCAGCCGAATTCAAAATCCAATATTTTGTACGAAAAAAGAATTAAGAGATTTCCTCTGAAGTGAACAGCGTGACAGATGAACATACCTGAACATCAGGATCAAAGCCTTTCTGAGAGGCAAGTAGGATAGCGATGTCCAGATGACCGTATGAGACAGCCCAGTGGATCGGCAAACGCTCATCATCATCTTTCGAGTTTGCGAGTTTGGGATTGGCCTATGGTGTTATGAGCCTCAGCTTCATCTCATAGCTCTTAACTCAAGGAATCAAACACTCAGCAGTGACTCCACGACAGATACTAGGAGTCAGGTCAGCTCGAGCTCTGTTGTGGTCACATGATGGGGTAAGGAATGCTTTCTCACGTCTGCCATCCCTCGCAGCCTCATGTATCGCAAACTTAGAGGGTCCTTCTGTAGCATCCATCGTTTGCCTCAGGTGAGTAAGTCTAGGTGCAAAAATGAATGAAAGGTTGAAGAAGAGTGAGAGAGCGTCAAACTGGGCACATGAATTCGTCGTCCCTTGGAGCCTTGCTTAGCGAATTCGCGGAGTACAAAAGCGGCACTAGATTTTCCCGACAGGAAACTATACCATCTTCAAAAATTTACTTAGGTACCTTTTCTCCAGGCATGACTGGGATTATAGGATTATGTATGCCATTCTTCACAAATGGTCTATATCTTCGAGAAGAAATAAATATCACTTTCATTTGTGAGAACTCAACACATCAAATCAAGACTGGCCTCTATGCTATGACCGACAACTTATAAAGATAAAATCTAAACATTTGACTACTCTAAACTACACTACTATAAAATATCTAGGTAATTTTCCACCACCATGCCCCGAAACTCCGCCCAAATCCAGCCACCTCTATATATGTATAATCTTTGCTTCTCTCAATCAATCCATAAACACTCATTCACTCACAATCCCCGTCTGGCTTGGAGTCCCTCCTCTTACTCTTAGTACTCGCTTGATACTCATAAACATTCAACAAGCTACTACCACCACAAAACTCCTTATTATTCCCCTTACAGAGCATCGTACACGTCCCCGACGGCTCCAGCACCGCAGTACTCGGCAGCGTCGCCGCGCAATAACACTCCTGAGCATACTCAACCCCAGCATATACACCGTTCGGCATATTCGCCTGGCAAAAGCTCGTGCACGACTCGATCGTCATGCCTGTAGAATTGCTGTAACTCGATCCACTCAACAACCGTCCCGTGGTGGCTTCTTTATAGCACCCTTGATACACATAACTACCCACAGTTTGCGGACTCGAAGGATACACGTACGCTGTGTTATTGAATATGTTAAGGCGTGAAGAGCCACCGCATGTTTCGGCGCTGTCGCCGGAGCAGGACATGCTACAGCCTGTGTTGCCGAGAGTGGAACCCGTGGCCATGCTGTTTGAGCAGTAGCACTGGGATCCGTACTCGACGCCGGCTAGAGCGTAGTTGTTGGCGCTGCAGTAGGCTTGGCAGGATTCGATGGTCATGGCAGAGCCTGAGTAGGAGGAGCCGGTGAGGGTGCGGCCGGCGACTTCGGAGGCGCAACCTAGGTATTGCCAGGTGCCGATCATCGCGCCGGGGGTTGGGGTGCCGGTCCAGGATGGGGAGGAGCTGGTTGAGGTTGTGGAAGAGGAAATTGTTGATGTGGAGGCTTTAGGAGTGTTAGTTCATGTGTTTGGTCAGTTGGGAATAGATGTTTACCTATGCTGCTGCTGCTCATTGATGAGGAAGATGAGACTGTTGAGCTGGTTGATGACAATGTGCTCGAGACACTGGATGATGTGGAAGATGCGGCTGCTGAAGTAGAAGCTTCAAGCGAGTTAGCATGGGTTCTTTTCATCCCTAATAATGGAAAGAGAAATTTACCTGAACTGCTGCTGCTCACAGATAAGCTACTGGACACGCTTGAAGACGAAGACAACACTGAGGAAGTAATGGTGGCTTGATTCATGTTAGCAGAGACTTTGTACAGTAATTTGAGGAATTACTAACCTGCACTACTACTACTCGACGACGAACTCGGGACGCTCGATGTGCTTGAGACACTTGAGGAAAATGAGGATGAGGTTGAAGAAGTCGATGAAGCTTAGAAAATGTTAGAATTTTTTTCACTCGTGCAAAGATGACTGTCACTTACCTGTGTTCACACCGCCTCCACCACCTCCCCCAAGGACACTACTAGGGCTGCTAACGGAGGAGCTGCTTGAGACACTCGATGAGCTCGATGAGAAGACTGAAGAGCTCGAAGAAACGCTGCTCGACGTTCCCGTCACCGAGCTCGTGCTACTCAGAACCGAACTCGTCGAGCTCGACGTCACATTATTAGCCTGATACATATTCAACCTGACTCTGCCACCACAGTACTCGTACGCATTATCCGCGCAGACCATGTTACATCCATTGACACTGGGAACACTGCTTGTCTGGTTGACGGATCCGGCATTAATTTTGTTTCCGCAATAACATTCTTGACCATATTCCACGCCGAAATATTCATACCCAAAACAGGCTGCTCCGCAGTTCTCGACGTTTGTATTAGCTGCGGAGATGGGCAGGAGGAGGTTGTTCAGAGCGCGACCCGTAGTTGCTTCGCTGTAGCAGCCGAGGTATGTCCAGTTTGCGACGTTGGTGATGGTGATTGGACCTGTGGGAGTCGGGCTGGTAGATGTTGTGCTGGTGGTTCCGGTCGAGGACGATCCTGAGGTCGTTGAACCGCTTGAGACTGATCCTGTGGATGTTGTTCCAGTGGAGACTGATCCTGTGGCCGGGGAAGTCGACACAGTGGACGAACTGGCAATGCTGCTGCTTGACGATGTAACAGCCGTTCCGTTGAGCATATACATGTTGAGTCTGGATGAGCCACCACAGTATTCCAGGGAGTTTCCGGTACACAACATGCTGCAGCCATTGGTAGCAGGAACTGAGCTCGTCTGATTCACACTTCCAGCATTGATTGTGTTTCCGCAATAGCACTGGTTGCTGTATTCCATGCCAAAGTATGTGTACCCAGCACAAGCAGCCTCACAAAGCTCAATCGTGAAGCCAGTGCTGGGAGCCGTTGGACTCTTCGCACTCAAAGCTCGGCCAGTGGTGGCCTCAGAGTAACAGCCGATGTAGTTGTAGTTGCCAACTGATTGAACAGTCTGTGGTCCATAGAGAGCAGGATTGGCACCAGCGGTGTACTTTGTTGGATCGTAGTAGACTGAGATGTAGCCTGTGCCTCCACATGCGTCTTTCCCATCTCCTGGACACGCCATGTTGCAGAGAGTATCTGTAGTGTCTTGGTTGGCCAACGGGGGTGGAGTATTTCCACACCAACATTCGTCCGCGTATTCTGTACCTGCGAACCAGTACTTGGCAGAGGAGTAGCATGCATTCTGGCAATTGTTGTTGGTCATATTGGAATTGGCAGCGAGAGGCTCATTAGGAAACAATCGAGGACCAGTGGTGCTTTCCTTGAAACATCCAAGGTACTCATAGACGTATTGACCAGAGGAATTGGTTGGTCCAACATCAGTGTCAACAACCGTGCCAGTGATCTCAACAACGTGGACGCCAAAGTTCAAGTCATTTGTGTTAAGGGTCCAAGTGTTGTTTTCAACCAGATTTGGAATGTTGTACTCCTCGGTGTTAGGATTGAAGAGGACTGTTCCATAAGCACAGGCTCCAGGGAGAATGTCCTGAGATTCATGCAACTCCGTTGGGTCACTAATGTGAAAGACCCCATTCGGAGGCTTACTCTTGTCGATCTCGAGATTAGAGCCACCGTTGTTGCAGATCCGGATCTGTAACGAGGATGAGCTCCCAGGCGCAACTTCACCAAAATCCATGAGAAGGTTTGAGTCGGGTAACCATCCACCCTCGCTGGTGCTGATGGAGAAATTAGCGATTGGTGCAGTGGAGGCGGATCCCTCAAGAGTGATGGTGTCAGTGCCGCCATCAGACCAGGCCACAAAGTACGAGATGTAGGAGCCAGTTCCATTCAACGGATAAAATGTGCTGTCGACCGAGATGGAAGTGCCCGGGGCGATCTGACTTCCAACTGCAGGTAATGTCGCGGCTGTAAACCCATAGCCGAGATCCCAAGCACCATTGATATAAGTACTGTTATGAAACACCGGGGACTTGTCAAAGTCGTCGTAGGTGTATCCGTATCCGAGAATTGTCAAGTTGTTCAGTCCCTCATTCGCAATATCGATGATGCTCTGAATGTTCCCAATATCACTCGAGTTGAGGATGACCACCCCTCCAAAATCGAGTGTTGATGGAGTGACTGAAAGGTAAGGGTTGTTTGAGACCTCGGTACCAATCAAGCTGATTGGGAAGGATGTTGAATAGCCGGTCACACCATTGGTGGTTGCGACGGTCAGAGCAGCACTCTTGATACCAGGCGCCGCACTGTAGCTTCCGTTCACGCTCGCGACATTAGCAGGTGTTAAATCCCAGGTCACTGGGAACGTGAACGATTTTCCGGCAGCGATAGAGCCGGACGGCAAGCTTGAATTGCTGACCACGAAGTAAGGATTGCTTGTCGAGAAGCTGTTCACAGATGTGACGGCGATCAGTGCGGTGCAAGTCACGTTCATTGTGGACTTAGAGCCAAGAGCCATCTGACCGAAATTGACTGGGGTGGTGCAGTTCAGCGGCAAGCTGACAGGAGCGCCTAGGGCATAGAGTATTCCATTAGTGTCGGTTGTATAGACAATTCCATTTCCGAAGGATGGACGTTGGAATTTGTTGGCGCCTCCGATCGCAGGCAGTGGGATGTTGACAAGAACACCATTTTGGGGGACCGCATACCACGCTCGTATACCAGCGTCCGGATCCGTCATCCATAGGATCGCAGATCCTGCCTGGCCATTAAGCGAGGTAATTGTAGGAATTCCCACGCCAACTCTCCCGGTGGAGACCTCGTTAGTCTGTCCGGCATACGTGAACTGTGGCACACCAGCTGAAGTGAAGCCCAATGAATACACGGAGGTCGCGTACCCCACAGGGGTGAAGTAGATCCATCCACCTTCAAGAGGGTACGATCCACAGGCACCAAAGACGGCCTCATTTGTTGTGATAGTCTGGACGACGTTGTCGGTCTGGGCAGTTCCCAGCTTATAGCCCCCAAGATTGTTCGTGTTGAGGATATAAACCTTTCCACTCTTGCCCGCGGTAACAGCGACCTTGTCCACGCCACCACCAGTGAACACTGTGGAGTCAAGAAGAACAATACCACCAGAGCCAAAATCCTGGTCGGCAGCATCCAAGTTGGTGTAATCATACGGTTGAAAGTAATCAGACAGTGAAATTTTGCCGGTGGAGGTATCGACAGCGAAGTTGAGGGCGCATTCTCCGAGTGTGTCCAAAGAACTAGAACCCGAAGCTGGACTTCCTTGGTTTTGATGACCATCTCCGTTACCAGTAACAACGAAAATTCGGTCTCCATCACTGGCAAGACCCATTCCACTCATCCAAATACCTCCCTGGCCACCGGCACCATTCGTGAGCAAAGAATTGGTTTGCGCAGCAAGTGGACCACTCTCCATTGCATACTGAGTGACAATCTTCTGTTGATTGACATCAACTCCAATGATCAATCCAGTGTAGTTGAAAAGATCGCAATGGCCACCGAAGGCACCGTAGACTACAGAGCCAATCTGGGTGAGCGATGGTCGCTGAAGAACCACACCTCCAACGAAGTACTTTGCCGGAGCGTTGTCAGCCATGCTGCCGTCGATGAGTATTGGAGTGAAGACATCGGCCAAGGTGTTGATGTTGACTCCATGGAAATAGTAGACTCCGTTGGAAGTTCCAGTGGCACCACTGACGCGGTAGTTCGCAATATATGTCTTGGAGAAGAAGTAAACTATGTCCGTGGCAGGGTCGATGACAGGGGTGCCGATGATACCAATGTAGTTGGGAATATCTGGAAGGAGTTAGGTTAAGGTTAATGATATGCGTGAAATCAAGTGGATCTCACCAGTACAGCCGATGTCAGACTGCAAGAAAGGAGTGTGAACTTGACGAGAATTGATGAGGGCTCCAGTCTTGGCATCCAGCGTTCGAATGTAGTTCATGCTTGACGCCAAGAACAGCAGTTGGTTACCTCCAGCAAGTGGCGTGTATGTCAAGGGCTTGGCATAGAACTATCACTTCGTCAGTAACCGAACTCGAAACATCCTCTCCAATGGAAGCACTTGAAAACAAGCACAAAATATTGACAAGCTGTTCGATCCTCCAAGCGCTCTTCAAATTGAATTCAAGCTCCCATTGCTATTTCCTTGGCTCCAGTTTTGCTCATCCTGGAGTGATATTCATGAATGTGAGGTACTGACCTGTTCGTGGGTGTTGAAAGCAACCTTCCATAGTAGTCCAAAACTTGCTGAATTAACTATATTAGGATCCATATTATGATTAGGCCTTCTACAGTCAGTAAAACATCGTTATTATGGACAGAATTCTGCTCACAGGTAGCCCGACTGCTCGACGTCTGCATCTCTGTATTCATCGTACGACGCGACTGCCACTACCTGGCTCACACACGCCAGGAGCGTTGTGAAGATGGAGAGCAACATAACGAATGTGGTGCCTGAATATCTCAAAGGAAAGGAAATGGCAAAAGAGTGTTTATATTGACATGTGCCCAATATCCACCGAAAGATTGGATTTCAGACTGGTCGAGTCCACCGCGTGAACCTCGCAACACCAAAGGAAAGTACGAGCTTTAGATCATGAGAGAGAACTCAGCTGCCCCATATTATGCAGATTCCGCGCTGGTAGTTTCTCAGCTCTGGATCTAGCTCAGCACGGAAACAGAGTGCCTGGGTCTCACACTGCACTAGCAGTAAGAGGGAAGGAAGCAGGCGGGAGGGAAGCGTGGCGGGGCGGGGCGAAAAATAGAAATGGCCTTTGGTATGGAGAAAATCAGACACCCCGGTCCGGTTTAGATTGTCAGGGCTCTAATGGACATAAAGTACGCCGATCAAACGTATCTGCCTTTGACAGGTGGGCTTGGAATCCTTGAGCACGTTGGCGCCTTCGACACGTTACTGTATGGCTTGCCGTCCTACCTTTGTAGACATTTCGTACTATTGAAATGCAGAAGAACGCGACGGCTCTGCAACCCGGCTGCACATTTCCAGGGTCAGTATTCAGGGAATTGGCTCGAAAAGGAAATGAGGTTGGAATGCGGCACGGATTCCGCCAATAAGCGGCGATATCAAGGATCGAGAACACGAGAAAGTCGGAATCCGATAGAGGCAAGCGCAAGGTAGGTGCGCGCAAGACGGCGCCGTAGAAGATGTGGCTTTCCACTTGATTCACTCTGCAAAAGCCCCAAAAGCTTGTCGGCGCCCGAGTCGTGACGGACGCTGTAACGGAGCAGTGGACCTCGCACGAGACTATTTACGAATGTCACCAAAGTTTACACGAACCGAAAAGTCCGTCCATGCCGGGCTAGGACAATTAGAGTCCCTGCCAAACAGGGGCGTTGAAGTTCAACTCGGGTTCCTGGAAGCGAGAGAGTGGACTGCAGCGATTGCAGTATGGAATGAAAGCCCAGCATGTAAACCCGTGCCTCGCGAATTTCGATAAGTGCCAATGAGAAGATAGAGCATCATGCGCGCACACCTCAATCTAGGAATGTGAAGGACCTACAGAGTTATTGCTCCATACAGTACTCTCTTTCAGGAGAACGTGCAGCACGAATGTATGTACAAGTGTCGACTCTCGCAATTCGACAGGCGACGTCAACCTTCAGCGCCCCTTCCAGACTCCTGACGAATTGTGAGAATGCCCGCAACGCCCGAGGACCCTGAGAAGCGGCAAAAAGAAATATGTTTTGAGACATGCTGCTTTGGATTCAGTCGTCAGCCAGCTGAGCATCATTGTGGAAGGTCATCATTCAACGGTCGGGCTGTTTCGCTGGGTGTTGATTGGAAATGTTCCTTGCCAGTCAAACTTTCCAAGCCGAATGGGGGACTTGTTGAGCAAGCCGTCTTTGCTGCAAGCGTGCCTGCCAGAGTGATAATCAGTGAAGATATGCGAGTCGTGACCCGCCCAGACCAATTGGCGTCCAAGTGTCGCGGGGAGGCGGCCTTCACTAAGATCACATGGGGTGTAAAATGCGAGCGCCGGATGCAAGTTACGGAACAGTTTAAGACAGCTTCAACTTTTCGAATATGTTTCCAAATCCAAATAAAAGCTTTCTGCAAGTTGCCGACATTCGAGTACAGGACGGGATTGCCGCTGCCAATTTCCGACTCGACATAGCGAAGTCAAATCCCCTGAGAAAACGATGTTGTGCAAGGTCGCCGCCTTGCTTTTCAGTCAGAATGCTTGACCGACATGCATGATCAGATATTGGGAAATATTTAGATTTTGTGCACTTGTCCGATATCTTGCATGAGCCTTCACGGATTCCGACTTGTGCCATCTTGACTTCAGACGAAACCCCTGCAGGTGAAATAAGGTCTCTCATCACATGACCGAGATTCACGTGCAGGAAGTGGTAAATAATCCTCCCGGTTCCGATTCGATTCTAAAATGCTGCCCGGACTTGTCAGGCGGAGGAAAAAGTGGCCGATATTTGCTCACGCCTACGTCCTACTTTCAAGCTCAAAGAACAACTACTGTAACTACCAAAGCTCAATTAAAATTTCCAAAAATAAGGCGCAGGACAGCTTCACTTCTTTAGAGCTCTAAAGTCGAGTTTTAGTAAATTTTATGTGTTTTGGTGGAAGTTTCAGTGTTGCTCAAGTAATGGTGTTGGTGCTGTAGATATGCCAATTCCGGCCACTTTTTCCTCCGCCTGACAGCCGGATATCCTCTGCATCGTCCAGCAAGCGTTCCGCTTGACAAGTGTCTATACCGCAAATACATAGGTCTCAAACAAGATACCCAGAGATATAAGATGATGAATTCATAGAATTCTGTCTTCGGTTCTTGCTCTTCAAGTTTCCATCTTAGAGTCATGTCTTCCACGGGGCTCTTCTTCAAAGAGCTGAATCCCGATGACACCCGCACCATTGTCCTCATACATGGCGGCTTCTCTTCCCATCGTGAATGGGATGTCATTTCGTCCCACCTCTCATTTTATCACTTACTTATGCCAGACCTTCCGGCTCACGGGCAATCAACCTCAGCCAGCCTCCCTCTGAACCTCTCCGATACTGCGGCTCTGCTCGCAGAACTCATTACCCAGCATGCTAAAAATGGCAAGGCTGACTTAGTCGGCTTGTCATTGGGTGGATACACTTCCATATATTTCGCTGAGAAGTACCCACAACTCATCGGAGAGGGCGGCTTGTTCGTCAGCGGATGCGGTAGAAGATGGCCTCGTCCTGGTGGATACAGGATATGGCTTTGTGGCATGGTTTTGTTTTTATTGTCCTGGCTTTCCTCGCATCTCCCCAAGTCCATTATCAATTGGGTTACTCAAACACGGGAGATGACCATCCCAGACGACTTGATGGCCGATATGAAGCCCGCTGCGACTTATCAACTTGCCCACGCCATGGCTGGAGAGTTGGCGGAAGATAGGAATGACAAAGAGAGGAACTGGTTTGACCGCAGCGAGAGAGTCAAGACCAGAACTTGTACGGTTGCTGGAGCGAAAGAGGATCCCGTGAACGACACTGCGGAAATGGGAGAGCGGCTACGGAGAGGCAATCCCGAGAGTAGAGCTTTCAAAGTGGAAGGCAAGATTCATGCTTGGGATCTCCAGGATCCTGAGTTGTTCGCTCAGGGTATCAAAGCTTGGATGGAGCATGAGGAGCTTCCCAAAGAGTACATCAGCCTTGAATGATGATCAGAGGGATTCTACTGGAGTGTCTGAGACAGGTATCGAGAGTTATGTCTCAAAGAAACGTTCAAAGAGTGGAAGCTACTTCTCAATAGGCAAATATCATCAGTCCGATCGATTTCAGAGTTCGAATTGGTCATTCATTCGATACAGGCGCCGATCTCAAGGAATTTATCATTCCCTAAATACCTCTGCGACAAGAATCTTCTCATCGGCTAATATTGACCAAGTCGAGACAACCCATCGTCAAAGCTTCGTCCAAACATGCAATCAAAATACGAAATCACTTTTTCTTGCACAGCCTCGAAGCCACTTTCCTATTTGCGCCTCAGCGAGTTTTCTTGTTAAAAGTTCCATCTTCATCGCCCGGCCGAATTCTCTTCTGGCGCGTCGTAAGAAATCTGCACTACACCTCAAATTATATCACCCGACTCGGCTCCCATGCAGCAAGTCTGAAATATCCCTCTCTCATTGAACAATGCCATGGGCTGTTCTCTGCCCAATAGGGAATTTCTTATATTAACCATCTTTGCATGCCAAGAGTATTGCGCAAGGGTGGCAATATCTCGTCCTATTACATCCATGGTGAAGGATTTCCCCAGGCCAATACGAGAGTCACAATAGAAGAAGGTTTAAGGAGCCACGCAGAAAGGCCGCTTTGGTGTAACATCTATGGGAGGATACGGGGAAGGGCGATGGCATTGCTGACGCGTCGATAGGTTGAGGGAATAAGATCGACTAACATAGTGCGTTAGGATTATGTGCGGTGAAATTAAGCTTTAAACTTATTGCTTTACCCTGAGAATGCGGGTCTTATATAATACCTTATTTTCTCTACTTTTGGTGTTCTTTACGTTCTGTGATCAAGTGGTTGATATACTTCAGAGTTTTGAGAACGGAAGGCAGGCAATATGGCGAAATTGATGACTTGGATGATTTGGAGTCGTGTGTTCTAAGTCTGTCGTGCTACTATCATTCTGAGTTCCAATGGATGGCTCATCAACCTTAGTACGTTGTGTTCTGCGCTTCCTTGCTCTGTCTGCTTTGATATCACGGAAATGGGCCCTCCGACAAATCACTCGCTGTTGAGAGTTGCATATCAATTCCTCCACATCAAAGCCTGACACTGGACAGTATCAAAATGGAGACTAGGTCTCGGACCAAACATGGTCGCTCTAGAAATGATGGAAATCCCCCGCCAGTTCTCTCCCAAACCCAAAATACTCATATTCAAAGGGATTCTTACATGCTCTCTACATCTCCCTTACCATCTTCGTCCTCCACATCCTACACGCCTCTCGCCGCAACGGCTTCGTCATCACCTTCATAGTCTGGGACTGTATCTTCATCGGGATGTGTATAGCCATGATCTCCGTGTTTTCGTTTGCTGGTGTGCCGGCCAATTGTCAAGGGATGACCAGAGCGAATTGTGAGTGCTCACACTCAATCATAAAGCGAAATAATTGATTTGAGCATTTCCAAAACTGGCATGTAAAAAGGGATTCCCGGCGACGCTCCCAACGACCCAAGACCAGGCTTCACCACCGTCCGCTTCGGCCCTGGAACATTCGGCAACTACGGCGAACTAGATATCTACTTCGATATCCCAGTCACAGACTATGCTTTCTGCGTGATCTTAGTATTTACATACCTAACCAACATCATCCTCGCCATGCTGCGCATCCTCTCCCACCAATACACGCCCAATACCGCGATTTCGAAGCTCTGCGAAGAAGCCGTCTCCAAAGAGAAGAAGGTGTGGTCTGAAACGTCGTCTACTATCTCTACGCAGAGCCTGTGCTCGCATTTGAGTCAGCATTTGCATGGCAGGTGTATGGAGAGTCATTCGCATTCTGATATTAATATAAGCCTGGTGAGCCCGAATAGTAGTTTGGGATTGGGGAGTGGGATGGTAGGCGTGATGGCTGGTCTTGAAAATGGAAATGGTGGGATGATGGAGATGGGGATAGGGGGTATGGGAGGTATGGGGATGGCCAGTGGTACTGGGCTGGGGG
>AYLM01001202.1:0-29757 GCA_001625345.1 Cairneyella variabilis | reverse complement strand
GGGGAGGGGCAGACCCAAAAGGGGAGGGGTAAGGCCAGCCTGCTGGAGGAGGAGGAGGCAGACGACGAGCACCAGGAGGCGGGCCAGGAAGCGGGCCAGGAGGAACATGTGTTTCAGCAACATAGCCGGTACTACTAGGTCGCCGGCCACCCCAACGACCGTGTTCCCGTCCGTTGCCTTGTCCAGCCAGGGCCAATTCATTTGGTTTCTCTGCCAGCATCTGCAAGTCGATAGAACCAGCAGCTGAAATGTCCTTTCGAGAGATAGTTGAAGGGACTAGTAGTCCCTCCGATAGATCCTGCTGACGATTTTGACGTGTTGCACGAAGGTCGTCTTCATTCCTGTGAGCATCCCCTTCGTTCGCGCGAGTCTCGGAGGCGCGCACAGAACTATCCGCATCAGAGTCGCTACGAGTCGAAAGATTTTCGTTCGCGTAATCTGAATCGCCATCTGAATTGTTTGTTAGCCATGCCAGATTGGCAGATTTCCTTTCCCAACTTGGTACAGGACTCTCACCATTACTAAAATCGGCTTCGCCGTCCCTGGACTCGTCCTCGACGGATGCGGTTCGATGGTTTGGTGGCGGCATACCTGCAGCAGTAGGTCTATCTCTCTGAGATCAACAGACGGTCTTTTCAGAGAATCGACTTGAGAGGGGGGAAACTCCTTTCACAACAGAAATAAGGCTGAGTGCCTTAGGATTAGGCATCTAAGACTACCCAGTATCTGCCATCGCGCTTTCAGCTAACAGAGTCGTCAATGTGGCTGTGTTAAAACGGCAAGGGAGCTAACTGCGCCGCAGCTCAACAAGCAAGAACACCTTCCTAATACCACTTGCATCTTGCTTAGATTCAAGCAACAAACAGCTCAGTGCCATTAAATATGCCTCGTTGCCGTGCCTGCAGCCGGTTCTGCCCTAGAGATGGTCCATCGTTGAGGCAATTGCTCCTCGGTGCCTCTCAAGATGGGCAGCTTTGTATTCTGCCACGTCAATATCGGTGCCAGAAACGCATTACTTTATTTCTATTGACAGACGAAAACATCCCCCCCCTTGACTCGCCATTTATTACTAAGATTCCCGACGGGCTCCTCGATCAGATCTTCACCCACGCCCTCAAAAGTGAGCTCTGGAGCACTGGGTTCTACCAGACCGCTCTTGTGTTATCAACAATCTCTAAGCACTTCCATCGTATTGTGCAGCCTCTTATGTACAGGACAATACATCTCAGTGAGCACAGCCTAGCTCGACCATGCCGCGCTGTCAAACAATCCCACAGGGCGGTAAAAGGAAACCCAGCTCTTAGATCCATGGTCAAAACTTTACGTGTTCATGTAGAATACCTTATTACTGCGTCAGAGCTCGCGTTCATAATCGGGATAGAACTTCTGGGTTAGCTTCTAAAGGTATAATAGTTTGATCTACATGGAGGATATGAACATCCCCCGACTTGGCCAATGATCAGAAACGCAGTTGGGAAGTGGTCTCGGATCAAGTATGTTGGGTTGTCGAGAGCAGGCTCGCAGGTAAGTCAGCCAGTCAGTCAGTCAGTCATCAGCTGAGGATATATACTCAACTGAATGGCTTAATTAATTACTCAGCAGGGCCTTCGGCTGACTAACTGACTGATGTTGACGATATCTACCTTCTTAAGTAACACTATATCCCTAAGTAGCTAGAACTTTCTCTATAGAGTAAGGATTTAATATTAAGGCAGAATTTAGAACAGGAAAGTTAAACTTAATAGTAAGAGATATGCCTCTCTATTATATAAGGTAAATATAGAAGATAGGTAAGACGATTAGAGAGGAAAGAAGTAAAGGCTAATTTTAGATTAGGTTGGGTAAATATTTAGGATCCTTAGCTAGGAGAGGGGGGGCCTTTTTAGGCCCCTTATTAAAAGTTAATAATTTCTAGTAAACGTGGAAATAGGGTAAGCAGGCCTGAGTAGACCTGAGCCGAGCCTGAGTAAAGGCGGCGCTTCTGACGTGAGATATAGTGCTGGAAAGAGGAGAAATTTCCGTGGTATAACAGATTTTCTTTATATCAGGATTGGCGTGTGATAATCACCTATTATCGCTTACTGTTTAAGAACAATTTTATCTAGAGGAGAGACCAGTAGAGCCCAGACCTCAATCTATTCTTGGGATGTACGTGAGAAACCCAAGTGCTTGGTGGCGCAACAGCCACAGATGAAGCAGAAAGAAGCGCAAGCAATCGCAGAGTGTTTGAATAGGATTGAATCATTGGTGTATCAATTCCACAGATAGGCTGTAAGGCACGATGAAAGTTGGCGAACGTCTTGGAAAACCGTGTGAAACATAACGATGCTACTGCCGCTTTAGTTACTCTCAAACACGCCATTATTCGACATGATATCTTACCTTGAGCAACCCGACATCCGTGCTATCCTCCTATCCTTCTAGCTGCTCTCATCTTCTTCGTTGCCATATCCGGAATACCCCTCCCTGCCGTTTTATCACGCATGTGATGAGACTCCCTCATATTTTTCCTGCAGTTGTCGTTTCGCGAGAAGGGGCGACCGCTCGTGGCTGACCGCTTGCAACCGATGAACGTACAGTAGTATTGTTCTGCACGTGAATGGCACGAATTGATATGTCGTTTCAATTCACGTTTGGTGGCTTGCCGGGCAGGGCAAGTGGGACACTGGAAGGGCAGATTGTGATATCTGCAGTGGTGGCTGAGAGGTTCAAAGTTAGTTATGAATTATTTGCATGTACGGCGGGGAAGCTCTAACTTTAGTCTGTCCGGCTTGTGAACACTTTCTTACAAGAGGGCCAGGAACAACTGATGGTTTGAGTGGGATCAGATGCAAGAGATGTCGCTGGGCTTCTAGTACTTAGGGTCGTGGAACTGGAGCTAGAGGACGAGATGATTTCCGAGATGTTTTGGTCTAGACCCAGAGAGCCCATGATGGTAGATGCGCCAAATGTTGACTTTGGGGCTGGAATTGAATTTGCACGAGTGGGGGAATAGACAGAGACTGTGTCATTAAGTAGTGAAGAGACTGATGGATTTTCCAAGTTCGAATTCGTGGGGGAGGAGAGAATACTGCTTGACCCAGATATCAATTTTGAGGCTTCAGGGTCAGGGATTACATGTTCGTCAAATTTTGAAATGGCGACAGAAACCTTGGACACAGGAATTTCCAAGGGCAAGGCAGTGGTAGAGGACTCGACCAGAGTTTGGTAACTTGTGGGAGCAGGATCACAGAATTTCAGGTCATTCGGCGCGGAAACCTTGTCCGGACGCATGCTCCATGATGCGGTGTCCTTGTCAAAGTGGGATGCTGAAGAGGTTGCATTGTACATGGCATTGAGGTCTGGGGACTCTGAGAAGTCGAATCTGTTGATATATTCCTCGAGGGGGGGAGTTGTGTCGTCTAAGACATTGAGAAGGGTTGAGCATAAAGAGTTACTCGATAGTTCGGGGACGAAGATTCCCGAATCAGTTGTGGACCCCAACAGATGCTCACTTCTCCGGAATGACGTGCTTGGCGTGGCCAGGTAGGAATAATCGATGTTGTCGGTGTAGAGGAGAGCCTCAGATCGAGGCTCTCGACTCGCATTCACCAAATCGAAACCTGCGTTGTGGCTGTCGGTTGAGGACAGTCTTGAGAGAGGCAATTCCAAATTCGACCGCAGATATCTTTCCGGCCACAGCCCCGATCCAAATGCTTCGAAAAGGACATCATGATTACTAATTGGTGGGTTCTGTTTACCCTCAGATGATTCAAAAGAATTGATGCAGTGAGCAGTGCGTTCTTCGTTCCAGAGATCTGATTGAAGGCTAGAAGTGATTTTACCCGCGAGCGCAGGTTCCGCCGTTCGCGAGGCGGAGGCCTGCGATGAATATTTTGTGCGGAGAGGGGTTAAGCCAAGCATTTGCTTGGTGATCGCTTAGTATTCGCGCAGGTGCTGTCTGGAGGGTTGAGGATGGCAGTTGACGTTTGCTGAAAGTGTGGGAACGTTGGAAGACATAAATGACTCAACCGGCGAAAAACGAGGCCTCCCAAAAGACCAGAAATATCAGGCATTGGGTGAGAAAGAGGCCAGCTCGTCAGGATAATGGATCATGGACGCGGCCCCCAGGTGTGTTGGCTAGTCGGCGCGCATGGAAAAAGCCTCAGCCTTGCTGCGGGCCGACACACGGACGTCTCCAGGCCTGTCAGAAAATGAGGCCTCCCAAAACCAACCTGGGAGGCCTACGTCCGGCTGCAGAAACCCAATCAGAAAGGGGCCGCAACCAAAGGGAAGGGAACGTGGGAGTCCTCATCGGACATGAAGACGAAAATATCGCTCCTTGTCTGCCTTACGGCCCACTTGGCACTTGCTGGGGGAAAGAGAAGGCTCAAAGACTCAAAACGACTTTCACATTCATACGCTATGCTATAGCAACGCCTGTGACGAGACGACGCTCCGCGACTCCCCTTAACGCCATGCTATGAAGTCCGAACACCAATGCAATACCGAAAAAGAAGCCCATCAACACGTCACCCACTCATCAACAGCTATGGGATCCTCCTGAATCGCCTCAGCCTTCTCAGGCACACAGAACCAGCTACACCCTCTCCTGATCAATGGAACCATACTCTCCATCATATCTCTATCATTCTCCATCGACCCCAGTGGGCTTGCCGTGCTCACCATATCATTGATGTCGTAAAGCTTGGCGATCTCCCACCACTCAACCCATTCCGTGCGAGGAATAATGAATGTTTTGCCGCAAACTGTGCATTTGCTGCCACCACAGTCCTTATTTACAACAGCCCTGTCCAGAATGTCTCGCATATGAGGGGGGCTATCCTCTGGCAAGTAGTCTCTTAGAGATCTGAATTGCGAGCTTTTGGCACAAGCCTTCAGGGCGACTTCGACGAGGGATGGAGCTCGTGAGAGCCCGTCGGTCGAAGGAGGGGTAGGGTCATCCTCCGTCACGGGTACTGGGGTTTGAGGAAGTCCATACCACGTAGTAGAGTCTTCGAGAAACCTTGGTCCCTTAACTAATATTCCATTTATGTCCATGAATCTAACATCCGTGCGACCCTGGTAAGTTAGTTTCCAATGATCATTGGAAAACTCTGGCAAGTATTTGCCGCGTTTAGTTGAGCTTCGAGGGAGTACGGCAGGCCTGGTCTGAGGGCCACCAAAAATCCTGGGTTTGAGATTCCCAACCAAGAGCCTATTTGCCGCTGGGAACTCGGGTTCGAGGAATGGATTTGGGTGCAGATGGACGGCAATGAGACGATTGGAATCCGAGAATAGATCGAGAATCTCAAAAGGTAGATAACGAAGTCGGTTTTGTGACACGTTGAGTTCTTTCAGGTTCGAGAGCCAGCCAATGGCTGGAGGAAGCTCGCGAAGGTCATTTTGCCGGACAGTCAACACGGTTAGATGATCTAGCTTGAAAAGCTCCGCGGGCAGCAATCTGAGATCGTTTGACGCCAGGAATATCTTTAATTTGGGCTCGAGTGGAGTAAATTCTCCCTCGGTTCGTGGGACGCGTGTGAAGGACGAAAGGGGTCGAATAGTAGCATTGGAGATGGTTACCAGGCGTTCCCGTCTGGAATAGAGTTAGCTCTGCGGAACGTATTTCGACGAATAGTCCCAACTATAGCATACGAGAGGTCAATTGTTTCTTTCCCCTCCTCTAAGCATCGCTGAATCGCGTCCCGCGCAACCGCCTCTCGTGGATCCAGCACAGAGGCCTTTTGTGGCAGCGATTGCTTTGTAGTTTGAGTTGCGTGGACTTCTCGGGCAGGCAGCGAGGTAGGTCCAGTCATGGAATCTTCGATCCCTTCCTCAACATCTGTCCCATCACTGCCCATGAAAACGCCACTGTCGTATTGCCTCTCAAATGTTCTCTTGCCTTTCTTGCCTGGCTGGCCGTCGTGCGAGTCCTGCGATCCACCATCCGAAGCTGGCATTTGGTAATACCATGGCCCTCGATACTTCTTTTTCTGTCGATGCTGTGTGTAATTATCTGCGGAGGGGTCGTCGTCGCTCGAGAAGACTGGGGGATCGCTAGAGATAAGAGGCACAAGAGGGCTGCTCCGACGAACGCGTTTCTTGGAAGGGATTGACTCAAAGTTAGCTTTGTTAGACTCGTGAGGAAGTCTCGGGGGTGGCAATTCGTCTGCCATTGCGAGAGGGAGCTCTAACAATATTATCGAAGAGGGTGGTGGTGTATGAATTGAGTGTCTCAGTTGATATGACGGACGCGGCGCGAAGTAAACATCAGCTGAAAGTTGGCGCAGTCACGTGGTACCTAGCTAACCCCTGCAGGTGCCGACCTATGTACCTGCACCTTCCGATCGAAGGACAGTCGAGATAGAAGCCCTGCTGGTGTACCATTAACTAGTGCTTATTTTCTGTTCAAAGTTTTGGTAGTGATTTGACCACCACTTGAACGGTTTACCGGACGCAATTAGTGCCTTACCCCTCACTCTCGCTTCTCTAGTCGCTACCCCTTTTCATCACCAATTGTACTAAGCTTATGCTTTACTTCAGGATAGATAGTGGCTGCAGACTCTTCAAAATAGCTGAGCACCCACACAGTCTAGATACTACAGTAGATTTTACAGTGCACGTTGGGATTTGTAACTGACATTTTCTGCTTTGGACACACTGAAGTCTCACAACTGCACAGGCCGAAGAATCCTCCGAGCATGTTGAAAATGTAGGCCCGAAGTGGGCAGAAAAGTAGCGCTGACCAGTTAGACGACTACTACGTGTCAAAATTTTTTTCTTTTTTTTTTTTTTCAAATTACGAGAAGGGAAGACCGGAAAGATTCACAATTCGTGATAACTAGGACTCCGCAGGCTCAAGTAGCAATATCTCTATTTTCTGCTTCTTGTCAAACACAACATTTATCTATCGTCGAGCACGCAGCTATTTCTCCATCTTCGGTTCCAAAACCATTATTCCATCACTCATCCCCAATAGAAATCAATCAACCATAACAAAGCTTTTATGGACTCAATCTCTTCGGCGTCCTCGGGTAGTCACAAACTAAATGCACACTCGGCAGATTCAAGTACCACGCAACCACTCTGTCGAGACCAATACCACCACCTCCATGAGGCGGCACACCCACGCTCCTAAACACATCAACATACTCCTTCAGACCAGGTTGATTGGGGTCCAAGCCCTTGCTTCTGATCGTAGCCTCCAGTTGGTGCGGGAGATGCAGACGCTGGCCTCCGGACAGGATTTCCTGGCCACGCATCATGAAATCGTAAGCGTTCGTGACTTTGGGGTTCTCAGGGTCAGGCATGGCGTAAAATGGTCTAGCTTCGATGGGGAATTTATCAAGGACGTAGAAATCGGTGTTGTACTTCTTGCGAACTAGTGCACCAAGTGCCTTCTCTTGCGCGGTTGACATATCCTCATCATCAGAGACATGAGCGAATTCGGGAGGACCTTCTGAGCGGAGAAGTGCTTGGCCTTCGGCGAATGTGAGACGGACTTCCTTTCCTGGCTCGGGTAGCAGGAACTCCTCGGATGGGTAGACGGTTCGGATGAGCTCAATTTCTTCACGTTTTTTGGTGGATAGGCCATTGAATATATAGAGCAGGACACCCTCAAGCATGTGCATGACCTCATGGTAGTGCTCCTCGATTTCCATTTCCAGATCAAGACCGATAAACTATATCTTCATTAGAAAAAACACGAGGTAGAGAATATAGGAGGCTTACCTCAGTCATGTGTCGTGGGGTGTTAGAGTTCTCCGCACGGAAAACAGGGCCCACACAGTAGACTCTCTTCCTACCACCTGCAATCTCAAACTGCTTGTAGAATTGAGGTGATTGTGCCAAGTATGCTTCCTTGTTGAAGTATGGTAGTCGGAACACATTGGCACCGCCCTCTGAAGCAGCACCAATCAAGCTCGGAGGGTGGAACTTCTTGAATCCTTTTTTTCGAAGATATTCGCAGAAAAGATCCTCGACCTCAATACGGACATCGGCGATTGCCTGGCTGACAGGAGCACGCTTATGCATGGCAGGGTTGTTGAGATGGGTAGCCAAGCTGGCAAGTGGTGTCCCCTCAGGAATGCTCAGGCCTGTTCGCTAGTTAGCACGCATCCCAATATTAAATTCCATAGAGTAACATATCCTCAACATTCGGCTCACTCGCCTCCTCATCATCCAATTTGCCAACTGCTCTTGACGCAGCACCCAAACCCAAAGCCAACATCTCCGGCGCCGGAGCCACCAGGTACAACTTCGTGATATGCAACTCATAACCCGAGACTTTCGTACTCGTAACCGGCACCGGCGCCTTCTGGACCACCGCCTCCACCTGCACGAAACTTTCCAACTTCAGCCCCAGAATATACTTCACCATCTGCCTGCTAACCGGCTTGCCCTCCGCAGACGCAGCCACGACACCCTGCACAGTCCAATTGCCCTCCTCCCTCAACTCCACGAACGCCATCTTCGCGCCCTGGGCCCGCGAGTTCTGCACCCAAGCTCTGACTTTAATTGTCTTGCCTGCATGTTCGTCACCCAGGTCTCGCAGATGAGCACTCGGAACGTCGAGCTTGGTGGTATGCAACATATCGCCGTAGTTCTCTTTCGCGAGATCTTCTTGTGACGCAGCAGACGCAGACGTATTAGCAGCCTCGCGCTCAGCAGCTTTGCGGGCTTTTTCAGCTTCCTTTTTGGCTTTGGCTTCGGCTTTCTTAGCGCCCTTCTTGGATACTTTCTCGCCGTCTGCTTCGCCAGCGCCTTCTGCGCCAGCTGTTGCTGCTGATGTGGAAGGCACGAGGGCGGGGTCCGCGGGGACAAGGGTTTGTTTTGGTTGTTCTTCCGCCATGGTGGGTGGTAGTATCTTTTCAATTAATTAGTATGCTACGTTAAAGAAAATGGGAAGCTCGTACGAAGGAGAGGTGTTTATGTATTCGAGAAAGCAGATAACGTGAGGTGGGGTGGAGTCATGAGCTGTAGGAGGTAATCGGTGAAAAGCGCTAGAATTTTTTAGCGAGTGCCAGCCTCGCCGTGGCCAGAAAAAGCGGCAGTACTCGACGCCGTCTTTCGTGAGCATAAGCGAAGCCGCTAAATCCTCACCAAACCTTCTGTGAACTTGAGACATCTATAAACTTGAAATATCCATAAATTTGAGATATCTATGAACTTGAAATATCTATAAACTGAAGATATCTACTCAATATAATTTTTATAGGCCAAATCCTCCATAATACTTATGCTTCGCGAACGACCCCGCTGCGCAAATTTGAGCATCTCAAAATATCTCAAGCACGAAGGAAATGTTCGAGTCTTCCAATCCTGATCTTCTATCTTTCCACCTGATTCGGTAGATCCAAGCCTACTCATCCCTTTCTTTGAACCTTCTCTGCCTTTAAATATCTCATGATTTAAAGATATTTTAGGACGTGCTCCCCTCCCCTTAGTGCCGCTTTTTCCGTCCACCGTGATGCAGCCTTATTTACCCCGCGAGGCTGAGGATGTGAAAGGAGCGGGTCTTTCCATTTAGAAGTCTCTTGAAACAATCGATAGTCAATTGATCATCCATTTAATCGAGCTTCCACGGTTTGTTCCTTCTATGCTCATTGCAATTCGAAGCCTGAAAATATTTGTTGCGAGTGGAAGACTCGGGCGCCCTTTGAAGGCCACCTCACATCTGGTCCGTGCCGCAAAATCACCATCTTTCACTCTGCACCTTATCTAAAGGTCACGCGGAAAATTCTCGTATCATTAAAAAGCAATGTCAATATACATCCGTATTAGCATTACTGCAGAACACCAGAGCTCTACCGCTAATCCAGCTATCCACTATTAGCCAGAAGCAAACCTTTCCACATGTAGTTCTCGCCCCGTGAATAGAAGAAGCGAATCCAGCCAACGCCGCAGCAAAACCCGGCCACGCAATGCATGAAGCAGAGAATCGAATGAGCGCTTGCTTGTATGTAATGTTGTCATCCATCCCAGAGCTTATCAGCCGTTCAGTCATGAAAATATATCCGCCAGCCACTTTCTTCCTCTCTGTGTGCGCCTTTATAAATGATCTAAAGCACCGCTCCAATTCCGCTTGATCGATTCCTGACGCCGAACCCAGCTCACCAGAGCATTGCAGCATTCCAAATATTCGGTACCGTCAAATCGATTAAAGATCGAAGGTATTCACTACACTTGAACCCTTCTTGTCAGTGCAGGTAAAGAGGTTAACGTGATTATCGCCTCGGACCGCGCAAGCAAGCATCATGCGGTGTGGGTGGAAGGCCGTGGCTGAGACCGGAGCCGAACGCGCTTGGCCGAAGAAACTAGAGTATGGCTCTATGCGCGAGAGCTCTTTGCCTTCGAAATTGAAGACTTTGACTGCATGACTACCGGTGCCACTGTCAGGTCATTAGTAGGCTGTGATATGGGACAAGGTCAGGAAAACTTACACAGCAAACACAGGAAGGTGTTCGTGAGTGCTTGCTGTACGCAGAGTTTCGTTCGTTGTTCGAATAGTTCGCAAAGGTTTATCCATACGGATATCCCAAAGCTTGACCTTGCCATTTCGACTTGCCGATAGAAGCTCACGCTGGCCACCTCGTTGCATATGCACACTCTTGATCCACACTCGGTCAGTCTCATCCTTCCACTTCTTCACCATGGCTTCTTGAGGTCTGTTCCTGGCATCAAACACTCGAATCGCTCCGTCGCCGAAACCCGCAACAAAGACATTGCCAGTCATTTGGTCCGATGTAAGAGATGTCACGCATGATCCAGACCGCGCATTGATATCGACGATGCACAATTCGGGAGCTGCAGCCCAGACTCGAATAACTTTGACATCGCCTGCGACAAGTAGCTTGCCGGAAACTTGTTGCCAGTCGAATACCATACCGGAATTGACATTGCTTGGAACAAGATGTGTCAAAGCTCGCCATGCAGACGCAACTTCGATCTTCTTGTCCGAGTCGTAATTTCTGTATATTCTGATGACGCCATCAGATGAGCCAGTCAAGAGGAATGCTTGATCATCTTCGTTGATGAATTGGATATCGCTGATCTTAGAGCCCTCGGGATTTCCATTCGAAAATCGACTTAAGCGATCCTGCTTCCTCCAATCCCAGATGCAGATCGTGTCTCTGTCATCTGATACAGCCAAATGGTCTTCAAATTGATGGAAGGTCATCTTTGAAGGCTGGCTACTGTTGCTGAAGAAACCCGCTGGGTTTGTCCACTTCCCGCTGCCAGCAATTTCCTTTTGCGGCTGCGTCTCTCTCAGAATTGCCTCATTACGAGACCTTCTCCATAGTCTTTCATTGTAGTCGGTACTACCGGGTTCCTCAGCTTCGTTGGGCTTCATCTGAGGTTCTCGGAAATATTCGATTGACCATTCAAGGAAGGTACTCTCCAGGGGTAGGGAGGGCGGAACCGACATCTTCCGAGGTTCATAACCACCAGACATTGGCTCCCTCGCTGCATGGTAACTTCCTGGAGTCGCTGCAGTGTCATTCTGTTCGGGTGGTGCATTGAAGTCAGGGAACCTTGCGCGCAGAGGAAGAGGGGCTCGCTGTGCAACGGGTGACCTTGGCGCATTCCGTCCCACTGAATCTGGTGGTGTGGGTTCTCCAGTCGAAGCGCCCGCCAATGCGAACAGATAACTAGTAGTTCGCTTGAGTAGTCCTGGCTCAGGCTTAAGCACCGTGTTCATTGAGTCTTGTCGAACAGGAGTACTAGGCCTAGGATTCGCGGTGTCATGTTTTGATGCAGCTGCCGCTTTTGCGTCACGATGTCGAATATCGTCGATAAGGACCTGGGCAGCTCCGCCAATTGGAGACTGGAGTAATGAGCTGTGAATATAATCAATGACGATGGTAGCGTTGCGCTGAACTTCAGGGTGAGGATCCACTGCCATGATGAGGACATGCTTCCAGACAGCGGCGAATATGGAGTTGTGGGCGATGCCATAAGACGAAGCTTTGATCGTACCATCAGGATTCCGATTTGGCATGCCAGCATAATGCAATCCCATTTTCTGCTCATTTCCGTCGTCTGTGGGAGGGAACTTGCGGAATTCTCGCTCTTCTTGGAGTTGCTCGTATGCAACCACCAAGAACTTGTTCTCATAACGTTGAATGAACCTGGAGAAATAGACCAGTAGCTCTTTTCGAACCATGGCATTTCCATCATTTGCCATCTCCATGACGGTCCACGAGATATGTTCTTCAATCCGCGCGACCTCATCTGTAACATCTTGAATTCCCAGGAATGTGGTCAAGGCATAGAGCATGGCAGCTCGTACCTCACAGCAGACATCTTTAACGAGGAGGGCCAGTTTCGCATGTGCGTTCTCTCTAATGCCACGCCATTTCGCATCAGGCAGATCTTTCCATAGCTGACTAATGCAAAGACAGGCCCATTGACGCAATAGGGGGTTCTCTCCATTTTGAATATGAACCAAGCAGAAGCTCATGATCTCGGACTGGTTGCATACTGTTTGGCCTTGTTTGTATCCTTCGCAGAGTCTCGCCAGGATGAAGGCGCACATGGCCTTGTGTTCTAGGCTGTCTACAACTGGAAGTCCTTCGTTGGGCTTCAGAATGGAAGCAAAGTACATGTAGCCACTATCCCTATAGATCGAGTAAATCAGTCGTTATTCTACTAATATAAACCAATTTGGTAGACGGATGCAAGAGAGAAATCATTGCATTAAAAAAACTTACTTCAACAAGTCCGTCTGGCAGGAGATGTCAACAGCAAGAACTCGGGTCCAGATGAATACCATGACTGGCTTCAGCTCGTTCGCTGCAGACTGGAGGAGCTTCAGGACATATGGGAAGATGCCAATGCTTAGAGCGAGATTGACGGCCCACGGGCCCATGTCCAAGAACTTCCCTAGTAGTATCAAGGCTCGCACTCTATGTTGCTGACTCAGAAGCACTTGGAGTACAACGGGCAGCTGATCCGGGGCCTTGTGCGTGACAGCGCCTTGTGCCAAATAGACCTCGAACGCTGTGAGTTGCTCGGTGAAAAAGGTCGAGTTCTGGAATTCGTATTCAGGTTTGATTCCCGCTTCCTTGTCTTCCAGCATGGGCAGCTGCGAAAGAGCCATCTCCACAGCCAAGTCCCAACTCTCCCACAGAGGATGCTGATGCGTGTCGGGAAGCTCCGGATATGACTGCGGATGGCAATTGTAAGTCGCCATGATTCTTTGAGACAGCAGGAAATTCCGGAAAAGTGCAGCAACCATGAGATCCTGGCGGAAGAATTTTCGGAAGAGAGGGCGAGGTAATGTAGTCCAGGCAATCGTGTCAGTAATTGCTGTAAAGATCCAGTTTAATTCGCCTAGTGGTGTTCTCCTCTCCTGAAGTCGCCCTGGAAGCTTCTTCGCTCTCTCGGGGGTGATATTAGATGGTAAAGGAGATTGTAGGACAAAGTACCACAAGGCCATTTCAATTGGCGTCGTAAGACATGACGTGAAGACGTCTGCTGGAAGTAGGGGGTTGGTGGGGAGGTTCTCCTTGACGCCGCAAGCGGCCAGATGAATATAAGGTTCGAATGGCTGCATCATATAATTTGGATCTTTCGCGTAGTTGTCCAGCTCTTCCTGTTTATGCTTTTCCACGAACCGGTGGAAGTTGTTAAGGATATTTCCAGCATCGGAACAGTCCCAAACATAGAACGTAGGTGCTCCTAGCCAGGATTGAAGGTCGTATAGTGAAACAGGGATATATTGTGTGTAGTTCTTGTTGAAGACCCAGATCTCGCCCGACGCTGTGGGTTTTGGCACCCCATGGCCATTGTAATGGAAAAGAACTCGTTCCTCCTTAGCGTTCCTTCGCAGCGACTGGCAGAACTTTTTTGTTTCCTCTACTGAGGGATCTAGATATTGTTTGTATCTTGTTCGAATCGCCAGAGTCTCGTACTGCGCCTGCAGAGACTTTCCAATCACCTCAAGGGCCTTTTGCACAGGAGGATTTGTAGGGTCCTGCCAAGCTTCAAGCTTTGCACCAGGGGTAGTCTTCAACTGATCAGGGGGTTCCACTCCGATGTTCAAACAAATTGCCAACGCTGCAGAAACTGTTTTCAGCCGATCCTTCATCCGCCAGTCCTGTAGCTCGTAGCTCAGAGGCTTTGGGTTACCCGTTGTTTCGTGGCGCTTGTCTGTAAAGTACATATACCAGTTCTGAGAAGGGTTGTCAGCAAAAGCTTCTGAAAAAGATCTGGTCCACAATGACAAAGCCCTGGTAACCCTGGCACGAGTGTGATTCTGTGCATTACGGTTTGCCAGCTCTTGCAGAATGAAAGCGTAGGTATGGTGGAAAGGGTCCCAAGAATCTGGACGATCCTCCTCATCATCGCTCCAAATATGGCCATCTCTATTCATAATATCCCTAAAGGGATAGTCCGAATCAAAAAGGCCGTCATAGTGAGGCATCTTGAAGGCTGCGGATGCAAAGCACTAAGGGACCTGATATCCAAAAAGGGGCCTCACAGCTGTTCTGGATGTTTTACATGCAGATTGCCGTCCCAAATGGGAAGCAGCACGGATGGCAGATACAAAGGAAAGTGCGACTCACGTTTGCTAGCTGCGAAACATATTCCTCGGAAGCATAATGATCCTCAAAACCATGTCGAGCACCCCAATCTTGAACATCATCATCTGCGGAATCTGGATCCTCTCCTCGCGGTCCAAAGTCACTCTTTGCCCTCTGCAGCAGTGGCTTCGGCCGGCGCTTTCTTCTGTCTGTTTCTGATTCTTCTGGAGAATTGTCCGAGGCTCCATTTGGGGCTGAAGTTGGGCGCACTTGCACAGATGCTCTTCGGCCTTCATTCGAGTCCGCAGACTCGGGAGTAGCTCTTCCTGCTGAAACAGAAGACCGCTGGTCATGTTCCGAATGTGTGTATCCGTTTGTAGTCTGCACTGGGTCATTACTGACGGCCGGTCTAGGGTTCATGGACCCGGATGCGCCATTTTGAATGGGTGCATCTGGACGATGAGGCTGCCCCATACCAGAGGATGTATAGCTCTGCGGTCGGGACTGGTGTGGCGACGACATGTTCGACGAGTGTGGAGATTGTCGAGGGTTGTACAGTTGCCGGTCCGGACCATGCTGCTGCACCGCAACTGCAGTCATCATGCTTCTAGAGAATCCGCCCTTCTCAATAATTGGGCTTTCATATGGTATTCGATATCGAGTAAAGATTGCGATAACCTTGGAGGGAAAGGTGACGCCGCGCGAAAGCGGTTAACGTTGTGTAGGTGGGCTGTTGGAAAGCTTCAAAAGCTGGACGGAGTCAGCCAGGCAAACAGTTTTGTCGAGCCAATACGAGCAAGTTCAACAACTTCTCTGGTGATTCTTTTGTCGGATTGCGACAGCCAGGAAGTACTCACAGATGTCTTTCAGCATAAAGATATCTGCAGATCATATTGAGATAGCTAAGAATGCAAATATTGCAGGCAAATGGCGCCTCCGCCGACGACATCGAACTTCAAGCTGCAGTCTCAATTCAAGGTGGCGGGCAAAGATGTCACGAGCATCTTTCTCCAGGGCCGAGAGCCTCAATCAAAGCAAACTCCGACGCGGCCGCTAGCGTCTTTGAGAGTTGCCGATTCACCGCAATTTATTTTATTCACCGCAAATTTATTCACCTCCTGATTCGCTCTAGTGACTTGGCTCCTATCGATCTCCTCCTTATCGCCGTGCATATTCAGAAACATCGACGTCCAGGCGCCCCTTCCCATGATGGCAAGGTGGGAGCGGCAGAAAGGCATGCTGCAGGTTTCTAGATCAGATGATCGCCTTGGCTAGATCGCATGCAGAGGAAGCACAGGTGTGTGCAAGTATGATGTTGTAATCTGGAGAGCCAAGCAGGTCAGCATCTGCAGTGCTCTCCCTCACTGGTACGAGCAAGAACTTGAAGAACCTTTTCTAAGCGCCGACAAGAATCGACTGGCTGTCGTCCGTCACACTCGCCCAATTACATGGCTACTATGGAAGCAAAGGGCCTCATCGACAAATTTATCTTGGTGCTGATTCCTTTGCTGCTTACGTTGTAAGAGCTGCATGATAGGAGCTCAATATCTATCCACCAGGTCTACTCTTCCCAAGCGGCGGTCCATTAGGAAGCACCTCTCCGTCTTCCTTGGCCCGAACCGGTTGCAAACTAACCGTCCAAACCTTATTATTGATGCGTAAAGCATTCCATCTGCCAATTCTGTTATACTTCCACCATTATTTTATATAGATGTCCAGGATGAGAGTGAGTTCTCTGGGGTGATGAAATAGGTGTGACCAGGTTGTTATGCAGTGATGAGTATTTCGGGATGGCTGCAGCACCACCGCATGCTGAACGAATGAGAAATCAGGAGAGCAGTTTTGATTCCCAAGCGAGACCCTTTTGTGTGTCGATTCTAATGTCATGCAACGCTCATCCAGGAAGATCGACTAGGACGTACCTACAGATCCGGAAGGCTGTCTTGGATGCTCTCGCTTTCACCTCAGATGATGCCGTGCCATCACACTGAAAAGGCGCCTGTGAATTGAAACGCCCTTTTCTGGTGGATGGGGAAAAAAGTTTCAAAAAATGGTGATATTTCAGAGAATGAGAGTCGATTTAGAGAACTTCAGAAAGTTGAATGGGCGGAGGTAGAGAGAGGAAACATTGAAACTCCAAGAGATATGTATGTATCAAATTATCTACCTATTCCCAGGAAGCAAGATGATTGTCCAGACCAACCATATCCAGCCATCTCGCCAAAGGGGAACCGAATCACTGACACCGGGAGCGTCCTCCTCCCAAAGAAAAGAAATATCAGTCTCAAGCTTTTCTCTTGTCCAGGTTTGTATGGCAGATAACTTTAAAATGGAAAGATCTCCTCGCCTCGATCATGATGAAACACTAACCCTTCCCCTTTCAAGCAAAGCGTTGACTTGGAGGTTCGCCGGGACACTGTTCAGGGGTTGCCATCAACCGTCCGTCGGCAGAGAGCTGAGAGAAAATCAGAGAGGGGGAACGTCCATTTTTAACGGACATGTAGCGGCAGACTTTTTGTCGCTTTTGAAAATTACAATTCTCGCTTTGTTTTCGATCTTGGCTCGTCGTAAACAGAAAATTATTGGCAAAGCTTCGAATACTGGGCCTAACTTCTTCACCTTCCCTCTTCGAGCGCTTGGGCCATATATTTTGGCGACAAAGGAACCCTCGTCGAACCACAGGTATCCCCATAAAATAACAATTTCGTCAACTCCAACAACATCTCCGAATTTCAAGGTCCCCATCGCATTGCTGTTGTCGCTCTCCTTTTCATCCCATCGTCTTCCGTTTACAGACGCGGTCGTACCTCCGTACTGCGCAACGTCCCGTCGATCCCCAGCCATTTCAGCGCTCAGTCCTTCCCACGCCCGAAGCAACCTCGAAACTTCTCAATCACCACGACGAAGAGCGACTTTTCGAGATTATCAGCACCGGCTGAGGCACATTGGCATAGAACGCGAGGTTGCCGGCCTCGCATGGCACGATGGCATTCCTCTTCAAGAGCAAGAAGAGTGCAGAGAAGGCACAGGCTAAGGATGGTGTAAATGGCGTCGCAGGATCGCAGTCATCTTTCCAGAGCTCCAACAATGGTCGCCGCGACGAGAAGGGCGCCGTCCAACAATCATCCACGCCTTCGAGCAGCGTCAACAATTCGCTGAGTTCGTTGCAGGGAGGCGGAGGTGTGCAATCAAGCCCTGAGCAAGTCAACGGCCGCCGAGGTCCTAGTTCAGAACCGCCTTCAGACCTTCCTGTAAGTCAAGGTCTTAGATTAATTTGCGATTATACATCTACATGAGAATATTTCTACAGGTGCTGACTCCTTGCGACAGTTACGGAACGGCTCCACAGCTGCAGTTCAATCGATGAATTCAAATCCAAACGCCTCGTTGTATCCCTGGTCTCAGCGCCGGTTGACTTACACGACCTCGCACCCGAGCCCCTTCCCTCGCTATGGCGCGGCAGTTAATACGGTGGCCTCGAAAGAGGGTGATATATATTTGATGGGCGGTCTGATCAATAGTTCAACAGTGAAGGGTGATCTATGGATGGTAGAGGCGGGAGGAAATATGGCATGCTACCCTCTTGCGACTACGGCAGAGGGACCAGGACCAAGAGTCGGCCATGCGAGTTTACTTGTTGGCAATGCATTCATCGTATACGGAGGAGACACTAAGATGGAAGATTCAGATGTCTTGGACGAGACACTGTATCTGCTGAATACCTGTAGGTCAGTTCGTCTGAAGACGGGATACAACTAACGAGCGCAGCAACCCGGCAATGGTCAAGAGCTGTGCCAGCAGGACCTCGGCCTTCTGGACGATACGGACACTCGCTGAATATTCTGGGTTCGAAGATTTATGTATTTGGTGGTCAAGTTGAAGGCTACTTTATGAACGACTTGGTTGCCTTTGATTTAAATCAACTCCAAGTGCCCACAAACCGCTGGGAGATGCTCATTCGGAATAGCGATGATGGAGGTCCGCCAGTTGGACAAATACCACCCGCCCGAACAAATCACTCCATTGTGACATATAACGAGAAGCTCTACTTGTAAGTTATGTGGATTTGTTGGCGGGTAGGGTGCTAATAAATGCAGATTTGGTGGGACTAATGGCTTACAATGGTTCAATGATGTTTGGTGCTACGATCCCATACCTAATGCCTGGATGGTTCTTGACTGCATCGGATATATTCCCGCTCCCCGAGAAGGCCATGCAGCTGCGATTGTTGACGATGTAATGTATATTTTCGGTGGACGAACAGAGGAGGGAGCGGATTTGGGAGATTTGGCCGCATTCCGGATATCATCGAGGCGATGGTACACATTTCAGAACATGGGCCCCTCACCGTCTCCAAGATCTGGACACAGCATGACAGCATATGGAAAGCAAATTGTCGTTTTGGCAGGAGAGCCAAGCAGCGCGGCGAGGGAAGCTCAGGACCTTGCGATTGTCTACCTACTTGATACAAGCAAGATTCGCTACCCTAATGACCAGCAAATTCAACAAGCCCCTGCAGGAGACCGGGTTCCAGGCGCGCGGCGGCCGAGTGGTTCGGAAAAGAGCGGCATGGGCGCGAGCCGTGGCTTGAGCTCTCGTGATGGTTCCTCCTTACCAGAGCCTAAGAGACTCAATGGGCCACCTAGAGAAAGCGTCATGGGCGCAGGCTATGGACGAGGAAACGGATCACCCGGGGTTAACGGCAATGACATGAATGGTGTTGCGCCTGGATCCGCACAACCCCAAGGCGCTCCTCAGAATGGTCCACCAGGAGGATCCAAGCTACCTAGAGCGTCAATGGCTCAATCTCCTCCCGGACCTCCTCCTCAACAACAAGCTCCCACACCTCGAGGAAATGGTCCAATGGCAGCACCAGGTGGGCGTGGAAAACCCCAAGGCAAGCCTGAGAGAGGATTTGGACCTGCTATTGATACATCCGTGCGCAATCCTTCAATCGAGAATATATCGATGTCTCCACAGCAACAACAAAACAGAACAATGTCTCCAGTTCCCCGAGAAAGTCCGCAAACACGAGAAAGCCCTGTCACAAACGGCCGTCGCACACCAACCGCGATGGCTGCTCAAGCGTCGAAACCAGCTTCAGCTGAAAATAACGGACCGCCAGTCAGCATGAACTCCGTCGGCGCTCCTAGGGACAGATCTACATCCAAGACCAGACAAGGTCGCCAGCAAGGTTCCATCGATAGCACGAGTGAACAGTCTTCCCTACGCAACGTCACAAACGCGCGCCAAACATCACCCCCCCCTCCGAGTCGTCAGACTAGCAATCCTCTTTCGAGAAAGGGTTCCGCACGAAATTCCCAGACTGTTGCACTCCTGAAGGAATTAGACGCCGCAAAGAATCGCAATGCATGGTATGCCTCAGAGTTGGAACTTGCCCGCAAAGCCGGTTATGTCCCGAATCCCTCAAGTAGCCCAATTCTCGACCAGCGAGCCGCAGAATCATTCGATGATGATGACAAGCCACTTATTGAAGCATTGATCGCTATGAAGACCGAACTTGCAAACGTTCAGGGATCCATCGATAAGCAAGCTGTGATCGCTGCGAGACAAATTGCGGAAGTTGAAAAGCAACGTGATGCCGCTGTTGCTGAGGCGGTATATGCAAAGGCCAAGCTCGCGGCACACAGTGGTAGTCAAAGGAGCACTCCTCAACCTGATAGTGATGCTCGTGACTTGGGTGTGATGTCAAATGATAGGTTGACCGACATCAGCAGGAAACTTGCCGCTGCACTGGCAGAACAGCGAGACCTGCACAACAAAGTCGAGATGTTGACCAGCGAACTCGAAGCGGAGAAGCGGAGCAGAAAGCTAGCTGAAGACACGGCGACCGCCACTCAGAACAGGATGAACGAGTTGGAATCGTTCAAGCAGCAGAATTCATCAGAGATTGAGAGACTAAGGGCCGAGTTGCATGAATCTCAAACGAAGGCTCGCGAGGAATCAATTGTCTGCTCTGAAGCTGTTGCAGCTGCCCAGCTCTTGCAAGCTGACAAGGACGAGCTAGAAGAGAAGTATAAGGATGTCATGGGATCGTCGAAGGACCACAGCGAAACCTTCGAATCACTTCGTGAAGCCATTGCTTCGTCTGCCGACATGAGACAACTGCTCGAGCGGAAGCTTGAAGAGGAACGTGCTCAGAGGGAGAAGGTCGAGAACAAGCTCAATAAGCTTAAGGCAGAGCACGAAACTCGAGTGAACGAGCTGGAAAGCGCAACTCGCAAATTGCGGGACGCTGAAGAGCTAGCCGAGCAACATGCCAGCGAAGCTCGCACTCACCGACAAGCTGTTCTCTCTGGTCTTGACAGAGTCGCAGCTCGTGATGTCAGCAATAAGGGCGCCTCTAATGACAGTCGTTTGGCGGCTCTTCAAACTCAAGTCCAGACCGCAAATGCGCTTGTTCGGAAGTATCAAGCAGCTGCTGATACGGCTTCTGAGAAGTTGCGTAGTGCCGAAGCTCGCATTGCAGGCCTTGAAGTCTACCAAGAACAGACCAGCAGAGAAGGCATGTCGATTCGCAAGCAACTTCAGACGACAATGCGAGAAGTTCAAACTCTACAAGCATCGAACTCCGAGATGAAGTACCAGCTTGCTAACCAGCAGCTCGAAACCAATGCCGTCCATGTGCAGCACAACACTCTCAAGGACATCCTTGGTGAGCGTGGAATCAGTCCTTCTGGTGCAGCTCGAGCACGAGGTCTTTCGAGTCCTCAATCCGGATCTAACACCCCTGACATCTCCCGCCTTCGCGAACTTGAGTCACAGCTTGCAGCCACCGTTCAAGCTCACTCGGAAACCAAACAAACATTTGAGACCCGGGAACAAGAAGCCGAGAGCGCATACCGAGAGAAGTTGAGTCAGCTAGAGAATGACTATCAATCGGCTGTACACTATGTCAAGGGAACTGAAAAGATGTTAAAGCGCATGAAAGACGAGTTAGCCAAATACAAGTCCGACAACACCCGCTTGAAGGAGCAGCTCACGGAAGCAGAGGAGAAGGGCGCAGCGACTCCAGATGTTCCGGCCGGATGGGAGGAGGAGCGCACATCTCTCAATCAGCAAATTGAGAGCCTTCAAACCGAGATCAAGTCATCGGTCAGCCAGCTAGAGCGCCAGATGGCAGAAGTCAGACGGGAACTTTCGGCCACACAGAAGGAGCGTGATCAGTTCAAGCAACATAACGACGAGGCTCAGCGCCAACTTTCAGCTTCAACGCAACAAGCTCGATTGGACCTCGCGCAGCTGCAGCAAGAGAACTCACTTCTCGAACGCCGTGCCCAGGATGCCGAGCAGAAGGTTTCGTTGCTATTGGATCAGGTTGAGCAATCTGTAGATACCTACCGACGCCAGTCCAGACAAGTGGAGCCGAACGGCAATACCGGTGGAAATGCAGGTCATCAACGCACACTCTCCGCCTCGGAGTCGGTCTCAGAGACATCGCTATATGACGGTGGCAACCGAAATTCGACCGCACTAGACAGTCTTGCCAACGAGCTCGAGACGCTACGCTCGCACTGGGAGAACACAAACAAGAACTATCGATTGAGCAATGCATTTGAGTTTGAGGAGCGGACACCTATCGGCCGTGGCCCAGGCGATACCCTCGCTGCGAGCAACGTTGGTGAGGGTCTTAGCGGCAGCTTGGCGGATTGGAGAAAGAGACTTGACGCGGAGGAAGAGGTCGCACGCAGTAGGAAGGGAAGCGAGAGCGCTATCTCGCCGACTGGAACAGGGAAGCGGGAGATGAGCCCAAGTGGCAAGGAGGTTGGCGCTGGTTCTTCGGCGAACAAGAGTCAGGTCAATCTGATCTGAGAGCTGGACGAAGAACGAAAAGACGAGATTATGAAAATCACCTTTCCTCAAAAATCTCCATACATTTCGACAAACGATGGACGGTAATCATCTGGGCTCCACGTACTGCTTGCTCTTCTTGGAACCAGGCGTCATGGGCGTTCGGTCTGTTCAGGATTCTTCCATACTCGGATCAAGCATTCTGCACTTCATTGAACTGCATGTTTCTAACATTCGTTCCACTTTCCTTTTCTTCAGAAGTGGATTCTATGGCTTTCTTTTTCTTGTGTTTTTTTCGAGTTTACGTTATGAAGGCGTGCAAATTCTTTCCACGAGAGTTGGATGAATACATATGATGAATTGACCGATGGATGGATGGATGGATTAGTGTTTGTTTCTTTAAGTATCTACGAATGAGGGGTGGCATATTCGATGATGAATTGAGGGGAGGGACGAGGAGTGAATGGGTCAGAGAGATGATAGCATAAGGCACGCATTAGATGCCAGAGTACCGTAACAGATAATGTAAAATAAGGTTCTTCGTGTGCCCCTTGTTCCACGTATGATCACGCTGTGCGCGGCTCCTTTCACAGATAATCGGTGATTGGCTCGTCCAAGAGGACAGACTCAAGAAGGCTTTCACTCGGCCCCGCAACCACTTAGACCTACGCCGTCGATAAAATGCCAATCAACCATGACTGGCAGGAACTCCTTTTGGTTCACCACGTCGATTTCCTTTGCGTCTGCATGAACCGCTGTTAGCGACCCTGGGCTGAGTCGATAGTGCCTGCGCCTCTCGTACCTGATTGGTGCTATAGAGCAAGCCTCAACGCATCGCGGTTTGGATTGGTTGCGTTTTATCCACGGCAGTACTCGTACAAGCATTATAAATGATCGTAATTAAGACCAGTTTTCGTTAAAGTTTTGTAGTTTCGTCGCTAGGAGCTTCGACAGCTTATCCCAGCACAATACAAGTCACAATACAAGTGTCACGAGTTAGATTTCTTTACCTACTCGTGCGGCCGGGAAGTCCGCAGATATCTCTCATAAAAGGATCCTCGGCTGTGGTCGTTTTGCGAAAACTTCATGTTAACAAGAGTCTGTAAATTGGGAAAATCAACCCGCGATACGGTCCGATACCAGAATTGGCGTTGTGAAGAACAGCCTCGGACCCCCAAATCTGCCTACCCCTTGTCAGAGCTGAGGTGCAAGCCGCAGCCTCGTCGATCATGATAGGTTGAATTTCAGCCTCCTGTCCTGAAGAGCGTGGGAAAATGTGCTGTGCAGATTTGGCTGCAGGAGAGAGCCTTGCGGCCCTAGTCCCCGCAGAGGCTACGCATTCTACGGCTCTAGAAAATGAAAATTGAGTCTTTCATGAGGTGATTTGGCGAGGCTGCCGCAATCGACTCACCTCTGGGGACCGTATTGGGACACAGTGGAAGGGACCTGGACGTTTCAAGAAATATGGTGTGCGGGGGGAGGGGGCAGATTGTAACGTGCTGTGATGGATGTGCGGGTGTATATAGCCTGCTCGGGGCCCAGAGGAGAGACTTAGGGTACCCAGTACACGGCGATAGTCCCACCGATATCTTACTTGTCCGAGACTTTACATTGCAGGTCGACTACTATACTTGCCAAGAAGCGGCTCTACATACACGCCGCTGCACACAGCGCACACTCCAGCAATGGCTCTGCTCAGCGGACTCCCAAGGCTGAGCGGAGTTGTCCGTATCGGAGAAACTCTCCTTTCCTCACTCTTTCTAATCCAAATTCTTCTGGACTGGAAAGCTACAGCCGCATCGGCAGCTCCTCTCACACCCGCTGAATGGTTTCACGAAGTACTCTACCCAAAACCAGGCAACACTATTCAAGAAGAGATCCAATGCTATTCTCTACCTTACGGTGGCATCGGCTTTGCATCCCACATCCTGACCTACTATACAGCCATTTGCATCGGCATGGGCTACAAGCCCCTTGCACCAGGCAGCAGACTTCATCACAGCGGCTGGGACGTGTTCACCAACATCGTTTCCATCATCATCTCCGTGACCCTCGCCGGCTTCACCATGTCTTCCTGCCGCAACAGCTGGCCGTTCATCCTCATCGGTTTCTGGAAACTCACGCTCAGCTTCTCGCTCAATGTGGTCGGCATGATCGCCGCAGGCGTGGACCACGACGACGATGACGATGAAGGGATCGCATTCGTGGGCACAATCGTATACTGGCTAGGCTCTATCGTCGGTATAGTTGGAATCTTCGCCGTTGTGGCTAAGACCTTCTCTGAAAACAAAGACGTGCGAATCATCACGGCTGTTTTCGCCGGGGTCGCCGGCTTGATTGCGGTTATCATTGGAATATTTTACGCGGTTGAGGATGGGAAAGGGACGGGTGTTTTTAAGGGAGCTGGCATGTCGTTCGGGGTTGTTATTGCGATATTTCTGATCATTGCTGTGTTTTATAGTGATTGGATTTTGGCGGCCATTGAGGGGAATTGGGCTGGAAGACCAGTCGGTCAGCTTGCGGTGGTGTATTGGATGTATTTTGCGGCTAAGAGGCTGCCAATGCTTTCCTTCTGAGGTCGAGCCGATAATGGCCATCAACCGTTAGTTGTAGATTTTATGTGTATTGCTGGAGTCCGCATGATGATGAAAGATTCTTTCAGCAAAGGATACCCCTCTTTTCCATCTCTGGTAACGAAGCTTGCTATTAGGGTTCTGTTTCTCTCTACGTCTTGAGTGAAGTTGTTTCACGTCTTGAGAGTATATTTGATGGAGCCTCGGTCTTGGACAGTGACTTTCGGATAGTAGGAGGATTTCTTCACGCCCATGATATGCCCAGTAGATAGTCAAAACATAGAAGAATGATTCCAAACTCTCGTCATAAAAGCAAATAAAACTTTGTGAGACCAGTGACGTGCGTGCATTAAGCCCCCCTTTTGTGACACCTTGTAAGCGAGACCACATAAACGCATTGGTGATATGCTTAAACAGGAGCGTACATCATGTGGACTTCGGGGTTATTCGGTTGGCGAATCTAGATCAGATGGAGAATCCAAGTTTAATCTATTCAACCAAACACACTATGATGATGCCCATTTCTTCCTATCCTTTTCATACTGCGTACAGAAATCTATGACCGACTGCTCTACCGGTCCATATTTCAACCCCAGCTCCCTCTCTGACCTCGAATGATCCAGCGTAAAGTGTTCGGTCACTTGGCGGCTGCCTGGAGTACCCTTGGGCACGTTCTTTATCCAATCTGCATCTGGGAAATTCTTGTGCATGATATCGACCACCTGTTGGAAGTCGAGTGGGGCGTTTGCAATGGGATATCGTCCATTGGCGTTAGGATTGTTGAGCGCTGCGATGTGGCCATCAGCGACACTCGAGATGTCGACGATCCAGGGCATGATGCACTTCGGCAGTTCCTTGTCCTCGCCATCCATCAGTCGTGCGAGATCGGAATTAGTGAAATTCATTTGTGATGGAGAGCCGACGTGTTGAGAGTAGAAGCCCCAAGTGTGACACGGGTTGACACATACGAGATCGAAATGGCGGGGGGATTCCTTCATAAACTTCCATGCCGCCTCCTCCGCGAGTTTCTTCGATCCGGTATAGACGGGTGGGAATTCTGTCATTCCACAGACTTGTTCGTATGTCAATGGATTCCAGTCGGCTTCGGTATACGTATATCCAGGGCGGTGGAAGCCGGTTGGGTGCATAGGGTCCAGCATCGCTGCCACAGAAGAGGTCATGACGACTCTGGTGACTTTGGGCTCGATGGTGGCAGCATGTAGTGCAGAGAGGGCACCTTGGATGGCCGGGTCAAGGAATTCGGTCTTGGCATCAGTGAGCTTATTCGAGAAGGGCGATGCGACGTGCAGGATCGCGTCGCAACCTTTCACGGCCTCAAAGAAGGCGTCCCGCACGCAGATATTGGTCACGATGAAGACTTTGATCTGCTTTCCGTATCGGTCTTCGAGGGGTCCTACAGCGCGCGGATTGCGGACAGTGCCATGGATCATGACGCCATCTTTCACTAACCTGTCCATGATGGCCGCCGAGTAGAAGGCATTGGCTCCGGTGACGAGGACGGTACTGAATTTCGAAGGCATGATGCTGATGTCAGTGAGAATATTTAGCTAATTTGGCAGTTGAAGATGCAAAGAGTGGGTGTCTTTATATCTATATATGTATAGCCTCCGTATATATGAACACGATAAAAATGATATATCCATGCATGTTTTCATATTGTAGATAAGTATTATGATTTCTCGACGGGGACTGATGTGGGGAAGTAGGTGGTGCGGGGAGTCCAGGGTGCGGGAGCTCGCTTCATCATTTTAGCGAGACACGAGACGGTCAATCATCACCATGGAACAAGATTGATAATGTGTTTCATTCTCAGCTCCAGGAGCGCAAGCTTCTACCACCTTTCCCCACCACCTTATTCCATTCGAGCTCTCCAGAATCACTCCCCACTGAGGATTATCCAGCACAAACATGTAAAAGGAGCACCGTCTCCTGGCCACAGTGCATATTATCAGGCCTATAGGCAATTTAATACTTTGTTGTGCTTATCAAAGGTTCATATCAAGGTGCTAACGGAATGATAGACCATGGTATCACGCTATGCCTTGAAACAACTTTTGATTGAGCTCACTAAGTAATCAAATTAAAGACCAAATCCTCCCAAATAAAACCCGTCATCCAGGACATTCTCATCCAATAAACGTGGTCGTTAAATATCACCAGCTGATCAGTTTGAAATGAACCGAAGTATAATGCCTAATCCGGGCTCCAAAAAGGTACAGTGGAATCGCCATCGCCATAATTGCCAAGAATATTCCAGCCATGGCACCAAACGTCTGTTTTATATTAGTTGACCATATTCGTAGAAGCAGTTCGTCCGAGGTGCAATAGATACTTACGTTCTGATAACCCGAGACAGTAGTCCAAGGGATAATTCCATGTGCGAAACCAAAGGCAACGACATTCTTAAGGCCATTTACCAAGACCAGAGCTTCGGCAGCAACTGGATAACACGAATCAATGACATAGGTCATACCCAGACTGGCGACGCCGGTGAGTCCCACGCTGATGAGGCCGTACCCCACGAACATCACTGCCCAGTGCAACTGCTGTTGAGCACCGAAACCAAACATCAAGCACCCTGCTGGAACGGTTACAGCAGGAATGATGAGGAGCACAAGTCGATCTTCCAGCAAAAAGATACCATCTCTTTTACGTGCTTTGTAGGTCGTGTATGTATCCGTGAGCCAGCTACATCTGAATGCTCCAAAGATAAAACCAACTGTCAAACAAGGTTAGCATTGATCTAATTAGCAAATCTGACGAAGGAGGCATACTCAGAGTTGGAGCATTGATTAGGCCGGCGATACCAGCACTGAAGTTGTATGGAGGAACTTGGAGGATAAATGTATATACTGAACCAACAGCAATAACCCAAGGGAGAGAGACAGAATCTAAAGATGACAATTGTCAATAAAAGATCAGCAGACTAAACACCAGGGTATTACCTACAGCTAAGAAATGCCCAGAAGACGGCGGGGTAAGCGCCTAGTGGAAACGGGCGGATGAAGATGTTCCAGAAGCTGTGTCCAGGTGCGATTCCAGACCAAACATTGAGCGATGCCAAGTAAGACTTCTTGGGTGGGTATCTTGAGGCCGACGCATTGCTGTACTCGATATTGAGAGTTGCACCCTTCTCCGTCCCGTCGGAGGTCATGGGCTGACCCAAGTCGTAATTCCTCTCGTGGCGAGTCTCGGGCACCATGAAGAAGACGCAGAGGAAGCTGACAGCGCAGAATATCGTCAGAATCCAGCAGTACCAGCTCCAGCTGAGACCTTAGATTTGTCAGTCATTGAAGAGGACTGCATATGTAATGTGTGATACATACTCGTAATAACAAACCCAGAAACTAGTGGCCCGACAGAGTTTCCCGAGGCAAGAAAGATTATGTACACCATCATTTTATGCCCTCTCTCATGCAAATAGAACAGATCCTATTGGTTTGAGTCAACTTTCGCATCCCAAAAAGACTTCGATGGAATGGTTACAAACATTTACGAAGCCAGCAGACAGTGCCTCTGTGGCAGAGCCTGTAAATGCTGCTACAAGGCGAGCTGCGAGCAAGCTGTCAAAATCGTGGCAACTGCACTCCAAATGTTGCAAACCATCAAAACCATAGAACATAGTACGAAGACCAGCCGCTTGCCGATGTATATGGATAGCGGGACCAAGACGAAGTTCTGTTCCGGCATTAGTTGTCATTTTCAAGCTGAAGCGTTTGTGCAGCGGCAATGAGTATTTACTCCCAGTCCAAGGACGAGAATTGGATACACCAAAAGGCCCGAGATGGTGCTGATGGACTTTCCGTATGTTTTGCTCAGTCCAAAGAAAGCGGAAGAGATTCCGCCGATAAAACAGTTGTTCAGGAATGAATAGACACAAATGTTAATGAAGATGACATATTTCTTCCACTGTGGCCAGCGGAGAGGATCATTTGGATCCGCGGATGGCTGCGGAACCAACAGGACACTGGTGCCTTTCAAGTGGATGAGGTTGGCATTGCCGTGGATGTTGTCGACCAGCTGGACAGTGCCTTCGGAGCTGTCAAGCTCTTTCAACGTGCGGTACACCATTTTGATGCAGGCGATTGTGATCAAGGGACGAGTGATGAAACGAAGGCAGAATGAGAATGGAAGTGTTGAATGCGGAGAAAACGAGTGTCGGATATTTCAGTACCATAACGGTATTTTTACCCCTTATTTTAGTACCACGCAAGCACTACCCCTTTTCGCTAGCTAGGACTTCTTTTCTTAGATCTCAGACTGGGATTATCACTATATATACTCAGTCAATCTTTGCATAGAAATGCAGACATCTTTCCCTTCGCATTTTTAACATTCAACAATAACGTGACTATCTGCTCGATAACGAGGACGAGATAATATAAGCTTAATCGCGACGGTGCCCGTGCAGGGTGTTATTATGGGCCTGGGTGCATGTCTTTCGTCCCCAGCTTCCCCACAACGGTTCCGCGCATCTATTGGTTCTACTCCACAAATGGGGTCAGAGCAGGTGTGGGGAAAGAACTACTCCCCACGCATGACACCGGTAACCGGCAAGGCTTGAGTACCAGGGACGGATTCCACCCCCTAAAGAAAAGCCATCTATCTTATTTCAACGGAAGCTGTCGAGCCTACCATTATATGACAAAAGGATACAATCAGAGCACTTTGGATTGTTCTACCCTCATCACAACCACAAGCATTTGCTCAACTTGCTTACTTGGTTGCCCACCGTACCTTTACCTTACACCCTATCGGGGTTCTCCAACCAGACATTTATCCCCTTTTGCTGATTAGCTCAATATGAGTCTCTTTGAATATTATCCGTCCCTCTTCTCATC
>AYLM01001200.1:0-15173 GCA_001625345.1 Cairneyella variabilis | reverse complement strand
CATCTTTCTCGACGCATTTTTCAACATTCAGCAATCACGTGACTATCTGCTCGATATATAGGATCGAGAACTTTGAACCCACAAGTCATTTGACATCATCCCTTCAAAAATTTCTACCTGCTAGATTATTCTCCCACGCACTTCCAATACCCATCACTTCGCATTGTGATCCTTTGCAACTGCACATTGCCACGAAGAACCGCAAGGCTCAGGGAATCTTTCTTCAGAGCTCCATCACCCCAGTGTGGAGTATTAGGATGTCCTCCAATCTCTCATTACCACGTTCACCAGGGTCCACTTTGCACGATCTCATCGGGTACTGCTCCAGGAGTTCCTCCAAGTAATGCTCTGAGAGCCTTGCACCATCCTGCTGTCTTGAGTTAGCCCAGGGCCGCGCAATCAAGACGAATATGAGATGTGCTGCTGCAGAAGCGAAACTTAGCAGAAGGCACCTTCGACGCATCATCCACTAGCTGGACAAAAGCCAGGCCGCGTTGTTGATCTCCGCGACTGGCTACTTTTGCTGCAACGCGTGGAGGCAGGCCCAAGAGCCCAGGGACATCGCCGTCTCGAGAAATTCCTGGCATGAGAATCGGTGATGGTGTGAAGGCAACTCAAGGTTTTGAGGAGCTGGCCCAACTCCTACCTCAGCCAATGCGAGGCACAGGGAGGTCTTGAGGTCGTTGGCGTCGCCGAGGGTCTACAGCATCAAAATAGAGAGGCTAGAGGGGTAATCCTGCTCGATTCATGAATATCAGCTGCCAGCGTGGCCAAAAAGCGAGCCTGGGCTAGGCAGAAGGGCTGAAGACGAGGCGCGTGCTGTAGGAAAATAGGGGGCCCATGCGTCGTCGTCGGGCTGTTGGAAAAGAAAGAAGGAGGGAAAGGAGCGAGCGATAGACGAGGGGCCGTTCTTATACCCTGCGAAAGCGGTAACAGGCCCATTATAGGCACGCGCCTTGCCTAATGCGAGAGCCGCCGCTTTCTAATGCGCACTTGCCGTGTGGCTATTTACTATTAGAATCGATTAAAGTACACTTAATTTTTTATAATAGACTTAAGAAGGACTTATAAAACCCTTTACTTAATTAAAACCTAAGCCGCCGCCCTTAACGATCGATAATAAAGACGAATATAAGCTATAAAAGGTTTTAATTATTAAGCTAATATATAAAAAGCTAAATTATTAAGTAAAACAAAAGGAGTATAATAAGGATCTAGACTAGTATCTAGTATCGTCGCTTGTGACGGCTCTGCAAAGGGTGTCACGCAAAAGGCGACTCTTGCAGAAGGTACTGTATTAACTAGGAAACAAAGCTAAAGAAAGAAGTAGGATCCTCTGCAAGAATCGACTCTAAATACATAAACTTTTAGGGAGGTAGCTCTCGCTAGCGCATCGCGGTAAGCTAGGGCAGATGACTAAGCGCAACTGGGAATAGCTGGGCTGTCACACATTCGATCAATTGAGTTTTTACTCTTTTGCCTACGCCTTTATACTCTCGCTATACCTCCATCTGCGTCTTATATAAACCCTCTGTATATTCCAGGATCCCTTAGAATAGGGTGATTATCGATACTAGTTATATTATTATTAAACCCCTTCTTTCGCACCGCCTACACCTTTTATCCTACTACCTTTTTCTCGCCTATCTTAAGATAGTGTTTCTCGCGGTTATAAATAAAAGGTTCTAGGACTTTTAAGATAAAAGAGATGGTATACTATAGACTTAATGTAAGAAGTTCTTTATATCGCTTAGCTTAATAAAGCGGGGTTCCAATAATGAAAAGTAGAGCGATGGAAATGCCGATCTAGTCTTAGAATCGCCATGAACATGCTATACGACAAGAATCTTGCTGCTCATAAAAACGCCGAGGTAGTGCCAGACAAGTTTGACAACAAGAGGTATGTCCGTAACTACTTGGACTGGATATTTAAATTGGTAGGTCCTTCCACTATGACGGCTCTCGAGGAGTACTGATAGATTACAGGATGAAACACTACCTGTTGACGTGAAACACACGTGATTTTACCCCCCTGTACATAGCCTATATATATAGCCTGGATACCACCCTAAATCCACCTCAATCAAGCATTATTTTCACTTCTGACACTACCCCCCACAACAATCTCCCGACCGCGAGAATTTCATCGCGACGTTCCTGCAGACCAAGAAACTCTTATCTTGTCAGTAACTGTATACTCTTTGGATACAAATCGAGATAGTCATTGCCCACTCACACATACCAAAAATTCCGGTAGGTGTAATCCAATCATTTTCGTCCAAATCCTTGGTGCTTATCCAACCCCAGAGCATGAAATTTTGGAAGAAATCGACTTCACTCTGGATATGACGGATATCAGGCATAAACTTGCCAAGATCACCAAGAAGGAACCTCGTGCTCGGGGCCCCGCGACAAAGTATACTCAAGAACTCTCCGGCCCGCAACGACGGAGTAATTATTCGCAAGCGAGTGCCCACCACCAAGAGCTTCGTCTACCAGAACGCCTCTCAGTCATTTAGAACCAAGATTGGCCTCACTGAAGAAGATCAATCCTCTCAAATGTCTTCATCGACCGACAACCCGAGCAGTTCGGAAAGACAATATTCTTCAACACCATCGTCAGAAATCACCAATCAAGAAACCTCATCTGCAGCCCCAAAGAGATGATGATTGCCCTCCTGAGCAACATTATTGTGTCCATTATAACTTTATCATGGAGGTGGATGGATTGATGATAAGTACAGGATGGAAATACCAGTTGCTGATGAATGCGTTGAGGGCGAAACCAACCTGGCGTATATTCTTCCTCCTGGGCCATCATGAAATTCTTACCCGTTTTTGGCTATCGCTTTTTCATTCGACATCTTCAGGATATTTCTTCAGAACCAGCATCTCAGAAAATTGCTAATTTATCGGTGACCTTTGATCTTCTAATAGTGGGGTTCGGTAATTTTATCTAACTTTTTGGTGAATACTTGGACACCGAAGCACCAAGTGACGTGTATATCTAAATCAACATTTTCGGTGAAGGCACCTCAAATTGAGCTCACATGACTTTTGGATATGTAAGATTATAGGTACCAAGTTTGGTGGGCTTGCTGTGGACTTGCTATAACGCTAAAAAAATAAAATCATAATTTTGCATCCTCAGCCCCTCTTTTCAAGTTTCTGAACAAAGCTCCACCAACTTCCTTCACCCACTCCCAAGGCAGCATATCCTCTCTGTCACTCAATCCCACATCGTGATACTCCCAGCCAGCCACGCCACCGAAACTCGGATACTGCTTCCTTCATTCTTTTAACGTCTCTGTCAAGGTCTCAATATGCACAAACCCGTTCGGCTGGCCGTCGTTCGAGCAATCTAAAACGCCCATCGCAACTCTTTCAGGTCCCATCCCGCCTTAATCACAGACTCATAGAACGGTGGCCCACGTGTGAATCCTCCGTAGAACATGCCATTGTACCAGGACACCAGCTTCTTTTCAGAACCAGGGACGGTTAGCAATTCATCGAGCTCAAAGTAGGAAAATCCGGAGAGGTTATTTCTGTCTCTACCTGAGAGAGCGGAGGCGAGTGGTGTCATGGTAAGTAGAAAGTCAGGCCCTATGTCTCTGTAGAAAGTGTTGAGGAGACGGAGAGGAACGCTGACAGAGACGTCTTCTTCGATATCAATGCCAATGCCGTCGATTCCATACTTCTTAATCAACTCCAAGAGGAGATGGTAATATTGGTAGAACTATTTGTATAAGCATAGCTGATCAACTTCACTCCACAACTGACTCACCAGCTTCTCTGTCCAATTTAACCTCCTGTATGTCCCCGCCGCGGCGCTACCTAATAGCAGCATCACTTTGACACCATGTTGTTGTAAGACTCTTACTTCCTTCCAGATTATCTCATAGACTGGTGACTCGAACGGGTCACCATTCAATCTAATAATTCCTGGATCCTCATGCAAGTGAACAGAGGCGAGGATGACGTGAGTGATTCCGGTGTCGTTCTCGATAAGTGGTAGTAGTGAGAGAATGTGCTTGTCAGGAGTCGTGAATGTTTGCACGTAGGTGATCAATCTGGGGCGTGAAGTCTTGTCGCCCGTGAAAAGCGGAGATTCGGTGTGGAGTATGCTGTGTCTCGCAATGTCTGGGAGCAAGTGTTTATCGGTAAGATCATGGATGGAGTGTTGGATACTCGAAACTGCCAGGCCCAGAAGGGAGATAATGGTGAGCAGGAATCTCATGATCGGAGCACTTCGCCGTGGATAACCCTTGGCGCCTGATATCCAGACTTGAGATCTCAAAAAGCGAGATGGAAGAATTTCAACCGTGTGTTTAATAGAAAAAGAACATAGTGAGAGGCAATAGATTGTAAGTAGAGAAGGTAAATGCGCAAATTGTCATCGCCATGGGAAGAGTGCGAAATGCCGGCACTAGGTTGGGTCAGATATCGTCTCCCAATCTCAAACAAGCCAATCGCCAGCGTGTTGACTTTATCATTATGAATTAAACATAAACTATGCCAATCAGCCCCATCTTGAATATCCTGGGGTGGACTCTCCGGTATTGATCACGATACAAAATCGATCTTTTCCTGGCTTGGCAATATACATATCCATGTGGAAATGCCGCCAACATCCGGCACGTGAGTTAGACCGTATGAATGACATTGACCAATGGTATGAAGAGCAGCCTGACTATTTGAATATGGCATATATGTTCTAAATGAAATGAACGCACAGGTGAATTATGCAGACAGATGCGTTCTGGTTGTGTCACGAAATTCGCCTTGAGAGACTTCCTGGTGTCTACGCACAGCGGCTGCGCCTTTATCTGCTTTCAGTGTGATACTACACCACGAAATCAACTTGATGCTTTCCCTTGAGACTGTAACGGCGACAGGCAGTGCAGACGACCTAGCCCGACTTCATGAGGTGCATGTACTTTTATGGTGGACGGCAAAAGCGGCACGGAATAAAGAATGCAGGAATCTTTTAAAACATGACACGTTCTCATCCAGAGAACTGTTTCAAGGCCATTCACAAACAAAAAATAGACACGTCAGAAATAAGGAATGGGGAAGGTACCCGTGTGTTAAACTTTCCTTGGTGAAGGGTGGTAAGCTCGTGTCCAGTGCCACTTTGTTCTGTCCGTAGCAGGCCGACTGAGGAATGATTCGATATATGCGTGCCGTCAGATTTATCTGCGGGGGTCCGCTGCTTGCTCGACAACCGAGTCCTGTAAACCGCTTCGGACCGAGACTCTCGTTCGTGATTCTTCTCTGTGCCGTCGGGAGGCTTGGACGCTGCACTCGCCTTCAGAGGGCATAATAGCCTGGAAGAACGCCCATGCGCAGTACTGCAATGCTGCAGCGCCACGCCGAACGCCGGTAAATGAGTATGCAACATGCAGAAGAGACAGGTGCTGGATGGTGAAGCGACTAATGAAAGTCGACACTCGAAATGAGAAGTTTTCATATGTTTTATATGGAAGTTTGTGTGGAGTCGACGGCAGAACAATAGGGGCTCGGCTGTGCTGCCCTAGCGGTCTCGCGCACAGCAGGTGGCATGTCGGACGCTATTCCAATCTGGGACTCGGCGTGACGTGAAAGAAATCAACCTTGCGATCGCGTTTCCGTCTTCAATAAATAAATGCCTCTCTTTCTATGATCAAAACATGTTTCTAGATCATCCGCTTTGATGCTTTATTGAGGCATTCGTCAAATGCTAGCTTCGATTGCTGCTTGATTCACACAATTGATGCGAATGACTCGGAAATAAAATCCACGCGACCAAGTCGATCTTATATTATCTCTGCCTCTCCAACCTTAACATCTCTGTTATGATATAATGGTATCCTCAACTCTACCGAACGGCAATGGCTCTGCAGTATCAGAAAATACACCTCTCCTAGCCAGCGCCTTCTCCGAACCTCCCGCACAAGTCAATGAAGGAGAAATCCTTGACGAGTCACAGCATCCAGGTAACGAGAATGGCCACGCTCAAGCACCACAAGACGGGGACAAGCCTCTCCCGTTAGATCAAATATTCCTGCTCTGTTTTGCGAAAATGGTCGAACCCATTGCGTTCTTCGGCATCTTCCCATTCATCAACAAAATGATTTTTGAGGTTGGCGAAATCAAGGAGGCGGATGTGGGCTTTTACTCCGGCCTAATTGTACAGGCGTCTCTGGTACCATTATTTAAGCACTTACTGACAAGAATAGGAAGCACTATTCTCATTGACGCAGATGCTGTTGATGATACAATGGGGTCGCGCAGCGGATCGCATTGGGCGCAAGCCGGTGCTAGTCTTCTCATTAGCAGGCGTGGCTATCGCAACTTCTCTTTTCGGTATGAGCAGGACGATTTGGCAGATGGTGGTTCTCAGATGCTGCGCTGGTATCTTTGCAGGAACGGTTGTGTGAGTGGCCTCGATTTCAAAGTCTATGTTCAGTGAAGTGTGAGCATCAAAATCGTTGCTAACTCGAAAGTGGGGTTGCAGAACATTGAGGGCCATGGTCACCGAGAACAGCACGCCAAAGACGCAGGCGAGAGCATTCAGCTTTTTCTCTTTTAGTTCTAATGTGGGCATCTTTCTTGGCCCCGTGATCGGTATGCACCCTCATTCAAAATGCGGGTTGTTCTTTCGATTGACAAATGTGTAGGAGGAAGCTTGTCTAGTCCGGCGGAGCAATTCGGTGGAATTTTCAAGCGGATAGCCTTCTTCAATGATTACCCATACGCACTTCCGACCATCGTGACGGGTTCAATCGGATTAATTGCCACTATTGTCTGTGGACTGTTCGTTAAGGAGGTATGTGACTGGTCATCGTGAAGTGACCGCTCTAAGTGTTACGAGTATACCAATTGACACCTCGTCAGACACTAGTGCGCAAATTAAATGGCGACGAGTCGGCTACGGAGGGCCCGATGTCTACCTGGGAAGTTATGAAAGCTCCAGGTGTGCCGTACGTCCTCTTTCTATATGGGCACGTGATGCTTCTTGGTCTCGCATACACCGCTGGTACGTCTCCCTTCCACAGCTTCTGATCTTTGAACGCGTGTTGACGGGGATAACCTAGTCTCTCCCGTGTTCTGGTTCACCGATGTTGCGCTCGGTGGCTACGGATTCTCGCCCATCCAGATTTCCATGTTCCTTGCAGGCATTGGAATCAGCCAGGGCCTGTGGCTCCTAGTCGCATTCCCTATCCTCCAGCATCGGTTAGGTACTGGTGGTGTCCTCCGGGGCTGTCTCATTGCTTGGCCCATATTTTTTGCTTCGGCGCCGATGTGTAATTGGTTTCTGCGGAGAGGATGGACAACTCTGTTCTGGACTGTGGCGCCGACTTTGCAGATTGGAGGGAGCGGGGTCGCTATGGCGTTCAGTAAGTAGTTTCTCAATTTCCTTCTTTAGACTTATGTAGTCTATGGTCGTGTGGCTAATATATTCGTGCTTCATAGCCGGCGTACAACTCGCTTTGAATGATGTCTCACCCTCGCCATCCACCCTTGGTACTCTGAACGGCATCGCACTCACCCTAACTAGCGGCATCCGAACCGTCGGGCCAGCCGCTTTCGCAAGTCTATTCGCTTTCGGAGCTAACACTCAGTTCCTTGGTGGATATCTAGTGTGGGTCGTACTAGTCCTCCTGAGCCTGCTCGGGTCCGTGACCATGCGCTGGTATCCAGAGAACGCCGAGGGAAAATTGAAAGTCGAGGACGAAGACGAGGAAGCAGAGGCGGCAGCAGAGGCAGAGAACTAAGCTCAGAAGTTGACAGAAAAATATGGAGTATACGTAGAGAGCGATTCGGATCGCGATACGTCACTCGACGCATGAGCCTCCCAAACCTCCCCACAGCATGCACGGATACGATTGTGGGTTTATCCCGGTGCCTCGAGCAATTATCGAGTCTTTGTTGCACGTCGCTGGACTGACCCGATGCTCTGGATAAGTGATTGCTTACCAATACTGCGATTTGTTGCAAGTTGCACACCAGTGAGCTTCGACTTGTTGGAGATGCAAGGCAGGAGGTAAGAGCTTGGTGTTAGGCTCCACTAGAATTAGTAGGCAGTCCTTAAATATACGTTTGTAACCGCGATGCTAGATGAAATACAATATATCAAAGAGTTGGCATGTAAGTTACAATAGGCAGAGTGATTGCGTGACCTAGATAGTCAAGAATTTCCTTTTTCTTGAAAGCTCCTCTGCACACGCCTGACCACCAAGATCTTCATGACGTCTCTATCTCTGTTTCCATTGCAACTCCCAAAGATTCTCTGTCTTCTTGGCAGCTCTCCTCTCATCTATCTCACACTCATCGTAGCATGGGAAATACCTTCCTCCCCCAATCTAGGCAAGGTGCCCCTGTTCTAATGTGGGGCTCTCCAGGCCATCTGGCTTGACCCCTCAACCCCACATCAATAACCCCCAAAGGCCGCGGTTTTAAGCACGTCCTTCGTCCGCAGGTTCTGCACGGCATAAAGTCAAGCTCTGATATTCAATTGCTTGGTAATCTGTAGGGAGTCGAATCGTAACACTCACTCTCTATGCCACGCTCACGGACACAGGCGCTAGATAAAGTTTATTTGGACGGCAGATGTAAAAGCCTATATGCCATATGAGTATAAGCACAATTTCGGACTTCTACGGCACTTAAGTGAAGGCTTCGGAGCCAGACAAAAGTGGGACAAAATGCTCCAGAACAAGCAGCTGGAAGTGTATTTTGGAAGCGTGTTTCATTTCTAGACTCTCGTCAAATCGAAACTTAATCTTGCTGAGCCAACGACCACATTGTTGATCTCTTCTCGAACGCTTGGCCATGGCGAGTGGTGGGATTTGAAGACATTCGAATTGAATCTTAGAACTATTCAGAGAAGCGCTTTGAAATCCCGCGTATTTGACTTTGCGGCTGTAATTTCGCCATAGGGGCTTGGCGCATCTGAGATACTTTGTGCTAATTTGCCTAAAGTCCGGGCACTGTATACCAAATGCGTGCTTGCATATGAGTCCAAACTAAACATTTGAGCAATTGACATAAAGAGGAACTGAATCCTTATGGAGGAGAACCTTCATTGTGCTCAGGAATTCAAGTCACTCGTTCTCAAACCTGACAATCCCACCGTTAGCAGGTACCATAATCATGAAGGTCCTTGACTTTTTCAACTCCCATTTTCCGCCGTTCTTCGTACTACTGACGGCCCTGTCTTCCATCGTACAAGCCAATCCGCAATCTTTCTCCTACTACCAGCAACCGACATCATATTGTCCTCCTCACTCAGCAGGCAGCGAAACCCAATCCGCAATCTTCACCTCCTTCATGGATGCCTTCTACATTCAAAAGAATGTCACCAAAGCTCTCAACACTTTTATTTCGGAGACATATATTCAGCACAACCCCTTCGTACTTTCCGGACGGCAGAACGCCATCAATGCTTTGCAGAACATCATACCGATGAGCAATATTACCATTATACATTCCACATTCGGGAACAACACAGGGTGGGTCCATTACCGCTTAGACCTGCCGGGAGGAAATGTATCGCAGCCAACAGCTGTCACGGATATCTTCCGGTTCGAAGGCACCTGCATCATGGAGCATTGGGATGTGAGCGAGATGAGGCCCGCAAATCCAATCAATCCGTTGGCATTGTTCTGAAGATCAAGACTTTACCCTCCGCCAACTTCGAGTGGACAACAACAGAAGATATCGAGCAACACAAGCTGGGATTTTACCAACTAGAAATGCATCCTGGTTAGGTCCCGCGACATAAGCGAGGTTTGCGCTGGTGAATCTGAGGGGCAGCACGAGGCAGCTGAGCACTTGGATTACAGCGTAGATCGAAGCACCGATGTAATAACTAGACAACCAATCTGTTCAAATTTTTGCTTCTGCATCTTTGAGTGCTTTTTCATGTAGTGAAATATTCACCTGGGCAAGAATAGTTCCCTTGCGGGAAGTTTCCTTGCCCACGGATCAACAAGATGGAAACTTCACAATAGAATTCCTCTTCTTCCGAGGGCTTCGAACTTCCGAAGCCCTCTTGCAGGAGGCTAAATTGAGCAATGCTGAATGATTCAGAAGCTAATTGTGCACATGCTCCAAGTGAGAATTTCACCGTCAAGGAATGATATGAAAGCTGTGTGCTTTCTAACGAACTTGTACAGTACATTAGGACAGCGTGGCAAGTAGAGTTTACCCACCAAATAGACACTAACATATCTTAGGCTCTTCGCATTACTTGCAACGAGAATAACAAACAGACTATCACGATTCATGTCAAACGCGCTGCGCCTCTCTGAGCCTCCCAGATACCACGTACGGGAACACGCCAACTCATTTCCACCTATCTGCTTGAATAAAGTTCGCGCTCAATCACTTTATACTCGAGAAAGGTGCAGGTTAAAGGCAGAAGAATAAGCGTGGAAAGAAGCCAATGAACTGACCAGTAGCGAACGACAAGAACGGCCAGAGAAAGATCAACAGACTGTTGTGGACGAGAAAGTTGGACACACGTCCTGACAATTGGGGCGAAGGCACTTCACTCTCTTGCCTGTCCCGCGAATTGAAAAAAAGTCAGCATAGATTTATCAAACTAGGGCGCCAGGTTTGACGAAAAAGGGTGAGATTGCCAGCACTCCTTCTAAATGCCTATATACGCCTGTGGCACTGATGTACGAATGTGGCCGAGGGAGCCCTGAAACAGGAGATAAACAGTGGCCTTGCGCCGTGTTTTGGGAGAACAAAGAGAAGGCAGCACACTGGTGTCAGTCTAGCGGCACTTGGATTAATCATAGTGTGCAGCAGGTCATCTAGTACGTGATGCAAATGGGAGAGGAAACGGTCAAGGCGACAAGCTCAATTCAGAGAAGACGACGCGAACTCTAAATTGAACAAGCATACGAAAATGCCCCTTGGCCGACAGGAAGTCTTCAATGATGAGTGGTCGCTGGTTCCAGGTGGTGAAAGGCAGAACAAGAGAACGGTGTCAACAAACAAGAGTCAAGAGCTCGACGGTGTGCCGTTGCACCCGAATCGAAGGTAGTACTCACCCTCGCTGCTCCGAATGCATCTCAGATGTCCGCAAAACTCGACGGCAACGGTCGCTTACAGCCCACTCGTAACACGTATCCCAAATTTCTATCTCACCGTTATTCGTGAGCGACGAGGGTCGGGGCTATGTCGGAATCGTCTATGGTGCGTGGGTCGAGGACGACGAAGGATGGGTGACGATTGGGACGCAGGTATTCTTCTATCTCTCGTATTCAATCGTGCTTGTTGGATGTCAGTTTGGTTCCAGTTCATGGCAAGAAGCGAGTCACTTACCTCATATGTAGCCCTTCCTCTATGCCAACCTCCAGTCAACACACCCCAGTGGAAGAGGAGGTAAACAAAGGACATCACACATCCACAAACCCGCTCACCCCCTACAGAAACCCCTTGTCCAGTTTATGCAGGTCCGCAAACCATGCATACGATAGCGTCGAGGCCACATACTCGTCGAGCCCCTATGTCAGGACGCCACTCCAGCCGCGCGAGCAGTTTTCCCGAAGGAAGGAGTTTCTTAGGCTGTACTCATACAAACCGGTGAGGCGTGTGGTAGCAAGAACGGCGTCTTGTGGTCCGGCAGACTACTCAACAGTGTTTTCGCCTAAAGCAGAGATGCTATGACGGTGACCGATAGAATTAGAGGTGTGACGCTGAAGTGTGGAGAGCAGGCTGGTGGAACGGATGTCTAGGAGGGTGGGTGAGAGGGATGCGGTGGTGATGTTAGAATGTGGTGAAGAAAGAGAAGAGAGAGAGAAAAAAGGAAAATAAGTAATGGCGGTGGGAAATTAGAAGCGGGGTTGTGTTCATTGAGGAGGAAGAGGCAGGTGCCTGCCTGCCTTGCAAGCCAAAACGCGCATTGTGTCACCATGGGGAAGTGATCGCTTCTCTCCTCAAGAGAAACTGAAAATGAAAAAGAGAACATTTGATTCAAGACTTTCAAGCCATAAGAATATACAGAAGGGAGAAATATGACTCGCAGTGGTGAAGTGTGGATAACAACCTTGGAAAGTACAAAGCTTCTCGCTTACCGCACTCGCCATTTTCCTGGAGAAGCAACGCCCAAAATCTCAAACCCTGCAATCCATAGACTTGAAAAATCGACGCCTCCATTTTTTGTCATCTATGCTGGTATCTTTTTCGCTCTCTATGCAACGCTCGTCAAATCCACCGCCCCTTAAACGCCCGCGCTCTGATCAAAAATAACACTGCCGCCTAATGCTGGGGATTGCTCTCCACGTCTCTTCTGTATTTATTCCACAACGCCAGGCCAACCTTCCTCTCGCAAGGCCCACTTCACAGCCTCCAATACATCATTGACGATGACCTTAGGAGCGTGTTTTGGTACACTGCCGTCTCTGAAAACACCGGTCTTGACAAGCACGCTGGTCCACTCTGTGCCTTGCGGGCTCTGAAATTCGTTTGCGCCGCGGATATCACTCTCCGGGTTGTCGCCCACCATGAAGACCCTCTCCAATCTGCTAACTTTCTTCTTGACCTCACCGTTTCCGCCGAGCATCTTCGTGCGGTGTAGTTGTAAGACTCGTTCAGCGTAGTGGTAGGTATCTGCAAATGGCTTGCCGATGACCTTGCGCTCTAGAACAGCACCGTTGGTGGTAGCATCCCAAATGCCCTGCAAGCTGGCCTGGAATCCTCCCTGACCGAGTCTAGGCATGTGGTAGTTGGTTGCCCAGAACAGGTCCGGATTGGAGAAGAAGAGCTTGGGTTGACCATCTTGTTGCCATCCGTTGTTGGGTAGAGTCGGGTCGCCATTCTTATCGCTGTATGTTCCTAAGATGCCTTCCCTCGAGAGCAGGAGATCGAGGATGATTTGGGAATCGAGAGCCCAGTCGCGCGGGTCGTTGAAAACGAATATAGCATCGATTTTCAGAGATGATTCAGGGTTTGTGGGGTCGATAGAGTGAGGGAGGGGTCGGTGGGTAGAGCGGTAGTAGTCACTGAATATCTGATTGAACGGCCAAATAGTAGGGTATGCCATGATGATATCACCGGGTGTAACGACATGGGTGAAGCCGTACCTGAGCAGAATGTCAGTTTTAGGTTTAGCCGTGGAGAGGGGAGAACCACATTTCGGCAACCTTTCGACATTTGTCCCCATCGCCACCTGTGACCAAGATGGTTTTGTCCTTCAAGCTCTCGACAGTCTCTGAACCTTCAACCAGCTGCTTGAATGGTGTATGTGACTGGACGAAGTTCTCCTCTGAAAGAGGGACACCGAACTTCTTGCTCAATTCCACCACTCGCGTGCTCTCGTGCTTTCCACCTCCATTTGTCAACAGAATGAACGGGATATTGTTGTTGTGAAGATATCCCAAGGCCTCCGCGGCACCTGGGAGCGGGGTCGAGGTTCGCAAAAGGACACCATCAATACTGCGCCCAAATCATCAGCTTCGGGAGCTCGGGAAGTTGGTAGTACTCACTCGAAAGCAAACGCGAAACTGGGCATTCCGTCAGCAGCGACGGCAGAAGAACTTCTGTGATGCTTCAACGGGGCCATGAGCTTGATGGAGCGTCTCGAATGTTGCAGCGATGATGTGGGAGAAGATGTCGAGAATGATTGCGCTCGAGAATGGTAGTGGGTAGGTGCTACAGGGCTATGTATGGGCGGGGGAGAGGTCGAGACGCGCGGTGAGATTTGCAGTGAATATGACACGCCGTTTCGCCCAACCGGCCGAGGACAGCCCCTTTTCAGAGCTGAGCTCCATGCTCGCATCGTGCGAAGATGAATGGGTGGCAATTGAAGGTGGTTGCGGTCGCAGGTTGGCAAGAGCACGATGAGAGTAGTTTGTAGCACATGTCATGTTGATATCTCTTGGTGGTGCTGTTGCTTATCTTGCGCTAGTAGCCGAAGCTCATCCAGGGGCGCGGTTGGACGTGGCTATTTAATCCCGGCCTGTCCCCTGGAGCTCGACAATCTTCGCAGGAACTTGCTCTCCACACACGCTGCTCTCCGCCTTTTGCCTCCTGTGCTGGGGAGAGTGATAGGTATCAGCTCAGCCCTGATCACATCATCGCACACCCCGTCCTCTCTCTCGGAATGGACGCACACTCTCCGGAGGTTGGGTTTCACTCCATCGACTTCAGGCTTGGGAGCAGATTCCGCCCTGCGGAAGATATCGGGTTAAAAAAGTTTATCTTCAGCCTCCTCATGCACCACACCTACTCGGCCAGTTACGAATCATTGTTTGTACCTAGGTAGTGAAGGAAAATAGGAGGAGCAAGCCCGTCATCCTCTCATTGGGATTATGTCTTTATCCGCAATGAATCCGCCCGATGCGCCCGAGTGACTGCATCGCAGTGCTCCGCCGAGGTGGGCAAGCCTGGTCTGGTACACTCTTCATGCAATTTGTTGAGTGAGGCAGGGCTATGCACAAGGCTAGGCAGCAGCTACCAACTGTACTGTGATATGCCGATCATCTTCTCACCGACATTGCTATGCGCTCCATCCCAAGTTACCGAGCCCCTTTTTTTGAAATCACCTAAGCGAGAAGGCAAAAGGCTCATGCCAACTTCCCGTCAATTCACCCCATTTGGCTCTTTGTAAAGAATATGAAAATAAGATCTGAAGTTATATGTCTTGCAGTACTCTGGTCAATTCCACTCCACTTTTAGAAGTCTTTTCGTGTCCCCTTCTGCGGCATTTCTTTTATAGATATCTGATCTTAGTGTGATCTAAGTGGACGAAAACCAGCTTGATTTTTAGAGAGTGGGCATAAGGCCTGTATTTAAGCTCTCGAACAGGCGGCCTTAGGCAGTAAAGCCTAAGCACGTGACCTCCTGAACGACATCTTCCCCTCCTTAGAACGAAACTTCCCCATAGTTAATTTAACCAATTATTTACACAATTCCATATAATTCTAGGCATTCCAATCATAGGCTATTCAACTTTAGCTTTGATTTAAGCAAGGGTTAGTTAAAGGCTCCCCATAAGTTAAAAAGGCGTCTTTTACATATAAATACAAGCTTATAATTAAAAGTATAAAAAATAGCCTTTTCAACTAGTCAATCCTTGCTTAAAATAGCAGCCTCTTATAAATGCAGGCACTAGCAAGCACTAGCGTAATCACTTAATTGCGATTAGCCTAATTAGCTATCTGTGAAGGCGCGGGCAA
>AYLM01001199.1:0-11558 GCA_001625345.1 Cairneyella variabilis | reverse complement strand
CTATTTGTGAAGGCGCGGGCAAAAGGGTAAAAACTCAATTGATCGAATGGCTATTGTACAAAGATCTAAAGCTAGTGACAGGAGAAGGGATAACTCCAAACAGTCGCGTAGGTAATTGTAGGGGCCGCACTCGTAATGGTTGTCGCCGTAGTTGTGATCGGAGAGGTGCCAAGTAGCTGGAACTGAAAGCCGTAGACGGGGACATTGCGCGCGTCATCAAAGCGGATGACATACGTGTTTGAGGAGAGATGCCGATGGGGTCCAGAGATATGAGGAGGTGGTCAGTCCGGCTGCGATGCAGTGTTAGTTATGGATTATGATCTGGAAGAATCTGCTCATAGAACCTGGACGAGACAAGAGAGAGAGATTGCTACTCACTTGCCAGTATGCTGACGTTCTGTAGAGAATCCAGCATGCTCCCAGCCAGTAGTGCTCAGAATGCCACCAGTAACAGCAGCAGCAGTAGCGGCAGCGGCAGCTTCTTCGTCGGCGCTGCGAGAGTCGACATCACCCCACTCCCCAATCCGCTCTGGCTCCCATTAGATGAGTACGAGCTGGAGAAACTGCACGTCCGCGCCATCGTCTTCCAAAACAACGGGGTTAACGGCGCTCTGACCAGCTGTGAACTCAGCAACATAGAGGAAGTCACGTACCAACTGGCCGTTCACATGGTCGCGGCCGAGCTCAACACATCAGTCAGCAACATCATCATCTCAAGCACGCATACCCACGGTGCCGCAGCCGCTGGCTCAGGTTTATTCTTCACCTCGGAAAACTACGGCTACTACTCAGTCACCAACTACCTAGCTCTTGGCAATGCCTGCGTTGACGCCGTCAGGAAGGCCGTCGCCAGACTCGAGCCGGCCAAAGTCGGTTACATGACAGGCGAGGCCTACCTCAACGTCAACCGTGATGCTATCAACCCTCTCACCGGCCGCTGGATGCAGGCCAACAATTTTACAGCCCCAGCTGACCGGGAAGTTGAGAATCTCACATTTGCGCGCCCCAACGGATTCGCCATCGCCTCCTATACCAGCTACGCTATGCACCCGATCGAATCGTACCTGTGCGGCTACACGAGTGCAGACTGGCCCGGGGCTATGTCCCGCTGGATCGAGAAAGCCTTCGGCAATGATATGATCGCCATGAACTCGCAGCAAGCATGAGGCGACCTGAACCCGCGCTGGCGACGAGTGGCGAGCAACGATCTAGCGTCAATGAGCTATGTCCCAGTCACGGGTTACCAATTGACCCAGGAGACAGTCGAGGAGTCACTGCGAGATCGATATCTTCCTCTCCAGAGGACCGAAAATGTGCATACGCGCCAGCTCTTCGATGAATTGACGGCCCTTGGGACCGTGTTGGGCGAGGAAGTCATCCGTATCATGTCGTACACCTCCGAGTATGACGATAACCCTACCATCTGGAGCAAGCAGGTGAACGCGACCTGTCCTGACCGAACACGCCTCGATAACGCTCGCGAGGGTATGCCTGGCCTCTGCACGGCTGGCCCCGATGTCAACATCCGGACTGGTGTCCTGGGGCTTGGTGAAATCGTTCTCATGACCGTCGCCGCCGAGATCTACACGAGGATCGGCTAGCGTATCAAGGCCGAGACCACGATGAACAAGACCATGCTGGTTACAATGTCGAATGGGGAAGGCTGCCTCGGGGTATATCCCTGATACAGGATTCTGGGACCATGAGACCTTCGAGGTGCTCGGCTCCATGCTTATGTCTGGGCCTTGCGCTGAGGTTAATATCTCTAGTAATACCGCCTCGCTGGTCGCTGAGTATAAGGCGACACTGTCGTTACTTTGAAGGAATTTGGTGCGGAACATTAGCGAACATGGGAACCCTTAACTATCTATTACATGAAGTCTAAATAACATAGAATTAAAGAAGATAATCGTTTTAAATACTGCTCTTCCTCTATATAAACTTGCCTATACTGCTTCGTTCTGGAACTCATCTTCGTTGAGGCGTGTCCAATATGGCTTCCTGATCTTGTTGGAACCTTATAGGGCCTTAGGCCCTGTAGGGACCACTGTAGCCTGCCAGGCTACAGTAGATGCCTATAGGCGGTAGTAGGCTATAGTGGGTGAGTCACAGGCCCTATAAGTACGGGCTCCATGTCCAATGTAAATAGTCAGTTCAAATCGAGTCGTTGCTTGCACCCTATATCCCCTGAATCTGCAACAGATCTTCTTTCATATCCTTCAAAGAATTCAATGTGTCCGTATTTATCCCGTACTCACAATGAGGGCTTGCATTTAAATTAACGAGGCTATGAAGGTAAGTGCGGAGGGGGAATCCGGAATTCCTTGAGCCCCCCCAAGGTTAGCTATTTATAGAACATTTCTAGAGAATAGGAGATGGGCAGCTTACTCCTTATCTATAGATTCCAAGGGAGCAGACGCAGGATCTGTCGGATCGATTGATCGAAGATCTAAAATTTACCGAGGAAAATACAGTAATTTAAAGGATACGCGTCGTGGCGTATCGCCGACCATGTGATCCAACAGGATCCCTACACCAAAAGATTCAATTAATTTGGCATACGCCTGTCCTAACTATATCTAATTTTCAAACCTCCTCTTCGCCTGTATCTCCGTCCAAGGCATTGTTTAGCGATCTCTGTTTTTTCCGCTAGAGCGGCGATTGCATTTGAGCCAATGTCGGCTTGGCGTATAGCTCCGTTATTCCGGCCTGGGAAGGATCTGCTTACGCAAATTCTGGTAATGGCGATCATTCTCCTGGGCAATATCGGTCTTGTAGCTTTTATCGAAGTTGGCGGGTCAAGGCAGAGAATACGGTAGATTGGCCCTATCGAGCAGGTAGTCACGTGATTCCGAGTGGTTATGGTCAGAAGTGAAAATTGTCTGCATTTCTCTATTAAGGACTGACTATAGAATATATAGTGATAATCATAGTTAGCAAGACTTAGGAGAATATGAGTTAGCTAGCCGAAAGGGGTAGTGCTTACGGGGCACTAAAATAAGGGGTAGATATGCCGTATCGACACTGAAATATCCGCTAGGTCCTGCTTACCCGTCAATTCCGTAATATCCAGCATTGATTGTTTTATTATATATATGGTTCCTAGTTTGCTGTCTGAACTTTGGCTTGCACTGGTCGAGATTCGAAAAATGATACTGAGCCTAGTGTAATTAGTGACGTGAGCCATCAAGCATCAAAAGAGCTAGGGGCCTGTCGAATATTTCAGTGCCGATACGGTATTTTTACCCGTTATTTTAATGCCCTATAAGCACTACCCCTTCCAGCTAGCCAATATATGTTATCCTAAGTCTTACCAACTAGGGTTATCACTATATATACCCAATCAGTCGTTATATAGAAAAATTCAGACAATTTTCTCTTCAGACAATAACCATTCGGAATCACGTGATGATCTGCTCGATACCGTATCTGTCAACTGGGTCACGTGAGGGTAAGATTTAGCGATTATAGACTTGATTGATCCTTCTGTATAGTGAGTTCTAGGTTATTATATAGGGTATGAAATAGGGGGTCTGCAGGCTATATTTCCCTGAAACAGCCTGAGCTGAGCGCCAATTTCAGGCCTCGCTGGTAACTCCAAGTTTTCAGCGCTTTATGCCTAGAGCGTCCCCTATAGCTGACAGTATCCCAAAGCAAGCGTTTTCACTTATCACGCATAATACTAGCCCACTGAAGCGCATGTGGCAAGGATAAGTTCTTTCAATCCTAGCCGCTTTTGAAATTTATTTTCCCTCCCTATGGTTATATACATAACATCCCTCGATCTCCCTGGTGTTGTTGGACATATTTAGATATTCACAGCGGTATCTTCTCGCAAAGTTTTCCGCCATCGTCGAATTCTGTAACTGTTTGCCCTACTGGATTATGGTTCTAATGCCAATCTTAAGTTAGGACTGTACACTTGCCATCTCCTAATAATGCTTTTGGCTAATAAAAAAGGGAATTCACTCCATCTTAGAAAGATCCAAAATTATCTGTCTTGGAATCTTTGTCCTTTGGGGAGAAGTCATTTTTGACCTTGCCTGATTCACAATTTACACTAGTCTCCTCTTTATCATTCCATATAACTTCTTCCTCCCAACCCTTGCCTTTGCCTTTGTGACTAGGCTATCTAGCTTACTAAAGAGATCTTGAAACTAATAAATACCTAACTGTTATATATGGTATATATAAGAGAACGTTATATAGGTCTTTATAGATAAAGTAATTTAAACTTTAGAAAATATAAAGGCATAGGCGATAGAGTAAAAACCCAGTCCATTAAATACCTGTTATATAAAAGGATCTAAAGCTATAGAGTTAAGTGAGAGAGAGAGGGCTCTACCTATATAGCCGTTTGACTCCAGCCATTAAATGACCTTAGGTTAGACCAAGCCCGGATACTCTGAGTTGAACGGCAGTGGCATATCCTCGGGTGGCGTTGAATACCTTGCGTAGCTGGATGTGTCCGCTATCTCCTCAGCCGGGGTCCGTGGCAGACTCTGGGTCGAACGAAACGCAGTCGAACCGCTCCTGACTTGGGTCGCCGTACTCAAAGGTCAACAGGAGGACCGGGGACAAGTAAGCTTGACAGGTCACGATTATCGGCTTCTAGGAATGTGGCTTAAGGCGACCATCCTTGCATGACGCACATGTCCCTGAATGGTGCGTAGCTCGACACCTTATTCTCACATTTCGAATCTAGGAGCGAGTGACGCTGCGGCTAGCCTGGCGTTCCACGCGTGGAATTGTCCCCGGTACGCGCGTTAAGGAAAGGCAAGTTCGACGAGGTGGCTCTTGGAGGTAAGAATTGGATCGTTCTATCACGAGAACGAGTATAGAAGTAGAATATTTCGCATAGAAAGTTCCACGATAGATGCTGTTTCAGTGCTTCATGACTAGATCTCCAAACCAATTGCCCGACGTTGCTCGTCCGTATGAAACATTTATCCGCACGTGAGCGCAATCCCAGAATTCCTCCAACAATCTACCTGAACTCAAGAGATCAACTAAAAAGAGCCCCCTATCCATCACCTGTAGTAATTGTACATTATATAAGGGGTCGGGGTGCTCCCAGAATCTAATAGATGTCGAATCGGCTGGTCGGGACCCTCATCCAGCATCTTCACAATTCCCAAGGCTATGGGTTGTGCGTGACAAACCGCTTCCATCTCGGCCATAAAATGGTCCAGCTCCAGGGAAATGCAGCAAGAGTTAGTATTGGCGAAGCTATTCCAGAGCGAATGAGTGGCCACGGTGCCGCCGCACGAGAGCGCCATCAGCAGGGCAAAGCAGCAGCCGAGATGCCAGACATCGGCCTGGAGGGTGCTCTCGATGTTCAGCATCTGTTCCGGCGCGAGGAACTCACACGTGCTATCAATATAGTTGGTCGCGGCACCCTTCTTACGGACCTTGCTCTTGCCCACGTCGGCAAGGATCGGTCGTAGCTCCACCGACTCCTCGCCAAGAGAAGGATGTTCTGCGTCTTGTTGTTCTTGTGCTTGATATAATGCCTGTGGAGATACTGGACGCCATCGGCTAAGTCGCGCGTCATGCGAAATATGACCTGGATGGAAGTATTATCGTTCGGTTCGAACCAGCTGCACTCTCCCTTGCGCTGGCTCTCCCTCGTGAAAAGGAAGGAGTTGAGGGGAGCCCACGGTTCAATGACGAAGTGTATTTTTGTAGGCTCGTCCTCGGTTTAGTTGTAGTGGGCGTCGATTAGCTGAGGGAGATTAGGGTGGTCGCAGACTTCGGGAACGCTAGCTCCTCTAGAACTTGCTTCCGAGCGGAATCGAAAAAGACCTTGTCACATGTCTTCGAGGCGTATTCGTGGCCCGTGAGCACTGACCTGACTTTCGCCACTGTCCCATAGCTGCCCTGGCCTATTTGCCTTGGCAATCCACGTATGGGTATGGAGGGTCTTCTCGGTATACGTGAAGATATCCTGGGATAGACTGCGTGATGTAATTGTTGGCGAATGCCTTGAAAGCTTCTCTGCGCAAGACACTGGTTAGACCGAACTTACGACTGCGAGTCAAACTGCATCAGATAGTAGATCGTTCTGCCCAGTAGAGTCCCAGAAGAAGGCATCCGTCGTCGGACGAGAAAGAAGCAGATGATCGGCACATCGTTTAAGCTTGATCTTCCCGTACATCGACTTAGCAGGGATATCCAGTCCAAGAACCAACATCCTAGCGAACCTATCAAGCTCATGGGTTCCTGCAGGTGGAGACCAAGCTTCTTGATGCGTGCTTGGACTTCCGGTATAGTGGGGTGTCGGTGTGGGATACTAGCGGCGGGGAATCTTTGACACTGAACAGATTGATGATTTCATTCAGGAGGTCTTCACCAATCCTTTGCGCGATTGTCAGATATTGCCTGGAGGGAAACAAGATATTCTGGAACAATGATGGAGAAATGACGACCCACACGAAACTGGAGAAGGTGTACAGGTCAGGTTTGTGTGCAAGATAGGAGATGTAGCCGAACACTTCTTATTGGCTGCTTGACCTGGCGTTGCTTCAGGAGGCATTGACGAATCGAGCATCTTGATGCTTCCTTACAGCCCACCAAACCAAGAGACACGGAACTAGAGCTGGCTCCGTGAATGTACAATCCGTATTTAGAGGATATATTTCCACTGAAGAAGCAGCGAGAGTTACGGGACTATGGCCTCAGTATACCAATCCTAAAAATTATCACGAGTATTACTGTCCGTAGAACTAATAATTCGGAGGAAGTCTTATTGGGCAGGATTCGAATGGAAGGCTTATACTGTTTTGAAAGTACCAATAAGTCAATTAGTCAAAAGGTCAGGTTTTCCAGAGCACCTAGACAATCATTACCTCTATGAGCGCCGTTATGATAAATGGCAAACGTCTAAAGGAGCAGCAGCTCATAGTGCCGGGGGTCTTAAAACGTACTCCTCTACCCTGCCGTTCAATAAGATTGGCTCTTCACTTTCGAACAATATTAACAAAATTGAAATGTCAATAATAAGGCCGGAAATGATAACTTCATTTATTTAATCACAATATAAAATCGCGGCTCTCAGCCACAGTAACGTTTAGCGACTTCTTGCCAGCTATATAAGAGCCAGGGGTATCCGGCTCCCGTCTCGATATCTGAGGACCCTGCTGGCTCACGTAGGTCGGCTTGGTCATCTGGACGGTAGTATATCTCTTGCGCTTGAAGCAGAAGCTATTTTAATCATATGATTAGTGGCTGTCCAACAAATCGGTACAAGCAGAAAGAGAAAGAAAAACTTACATGCACCCAGCAACAATGGCAATCAACACCGGCAAGCCAACGCCGACACTTATACCAATTATAACCTTGTTACTCACTCCACCTGTCTTTCCCTCGATAACGCTACTGATTCCTGAGGCTCCAGGGGATGAAGTAGATGCCGGAGGAACGTATGACAAAGGACTGCCGGTTGTAGAACTTAGCTCCTGCTTCGCTGTCCCAAAGGCAATAGTACTGACGACACTGGCTTGTGTCGTAGCTGGGAAAGTTGCATCGGAGCCAGAGGGTACAGAAGTGACCAGAGTTTTTGTTACCGAGTTCTTCATGGTTGACTGTAACGAGACTGGGCAATTCAGCAGGCCGGTCGACTGGCACATTGTCGCCGTGTAGGTGATTTCAGTACTAAGCGTCGTCGTCGTTAGACCCCCCCTCGCATTCAAGGTGGCAGTATTCGCCACCGCGCTCGCAGCAGCAGTGGCGCTCCCACTGACAGCGCAGACAGACGCGAGGGTGGTGTAGAATATTGGGACCTGAGTGTTTGGAGTTGGACCCCACGTCTGCCCATCGATGGCTAGAGTAGCACCCACATTCGCGCCAAGAAGAATAGAGTACTCCTCGATAACACGCAGCTCGCAGGTGCTATCCTCAGGGGCAGCTGTAATGTTGGTTGTGAATTGCGCGACGTCGGCCCAGACGGCCCCCACAACGCCAGCACTGAAGCTAAATTCTTCGCCTGAGATAGTCTCAGTCGGCGTGTTTACGTCGAGACCGGCTTGCACGCCGATGCGGAGGAGGGCAGTGAGTACGACGCCAGCGCTTTGGATTGTCACCGGCAAGAACTCAAAGTTGCCTCCGTTACTAAAAGGTGGTGCGATCAGCACATGTCAATAAGAAATAGTATGATGGAATGACTCACAAGGTTATGCTCGAGACGTTCTGACCGAACATTGGGATATTGATAGCAACTCCATCGTTGAGCTGAATGTGGAAGCCGCTGCTGATGTCAATCTCGGCCTCGACGCTGAGGATCAAGTCAACAGAGAAGACTACGCCGACCAACAACTCATCGCCACTGACAGCGAAGCCTATTGGTGTTTTTGATTCATAGAGATTGAGAGTATAGGTGGCACCACCTGATAGAATGGTATCCACTTGCATATACAGCTCCATACCGTCGAATTGGAACTCGAGATCACACTCTGGGATGCCGGGAACCTCGATATCGAAATCGACTTGGATGGGCGGGAGGTCGAAGTCATCGAGGTGAAACCCATCGTCCAATATATTACTTGTTATGTTTTTGGCGTAGGCCTTAACATAATCAACGACTGTGGTGGTAATGTTGTCGACCTTGGTCTCGACTTCGGATGTGACGTTGCCGAACGCCTGGCTGACGTTGAAGTTTCCATTGATGCTGAATTGTGCAGTTGCAGTTCCCTTGATGTAGCACGTGGTGCAGACAATTTCCACGCCGGCGTCGAGAGACGTATTGCCCTTCTGCTCTGTGTCTGTACTAAGGGAAGGTTAGACGCCAACTAATTGTGTTCATAGACTCATTTGAAGTATTGGCATGTGAACTGTGTACGTACTAGCTGAATAGAACTGCCCCGTCCCAACTTTTATCTAAGGAAGTGCTGTTTTTGAACACGGTGTCCCGCTTCAAGCTTGCAGCAGAGGAAATCGCACGACGAAGAACCAGCAATGTCTCCGAGGACGACGTCCCTGCCGCATTTCGAATCTGAAAATCGCTGTTCAAAGGAGCAACACCGGCAGCAGCGAGGCTGAGGCCCATAGCCCAGCTAAGGACGAATATGACATGTGAGACTAACATAATACGAGCTAGAGCTGGGATTTTTAAGAATTGACTTTGTGAGCTGACTTCAGAGGAAAGGAACGGCGACAAAAAGTGACTTCACTCTCCATTTCTTTCTCGGAGGATGAACAGCATGGTTATACATAGCAAAACCCACTCTTGGGAGGCTCTTCAAAAGATGCAACAACTCTGCTTCAGAGTGCGGCCTCCTGCATCTAGCATGCATCTTGAACATGCGGGACAGCAAGCTTATTGAGACGATGCAGAAATGATCCCCGCCACCATCCCTACAATGCGTAGCTTCCATGGGTCTTTAGTGTGGCCGCAGGGAAATCGAATCACACAGCCTTGTGCCTGTGGGGAGCATTGTCTCAGAAAATCCGCACGGACAAGAAATGGAAACAGGAGATCTGAATTTCTAGAGAGCACAAAAATCGCCTTAAAATCCAAAAAGGACATCAGATACTGGTTAAGAAGAGGCTTAACCAGACTTTCCGTTTTGTGCAATTTTGGCATTCGTTTGGTTCATACTGCTCTGAGTGCGTGTTGTTTCGGGTCCACTTTTGACTCTGCGGATTATCGTCCAAAGGTACCGGCCATCATTTTCTCAGACACCTGTCGGAGCTTCCGCAAGGCTTTGGGGGCGGCGACAAGGAAAGGGATCCACAACCTTCCTGGGGTTGGAGATAGGCTTGACTGTTGTCCTCTTCTAACTCTTCAAGAAAACATCCGAAGATCTAGACACCTCTCTTGAAGCTGAACGCGCTGAGTTCTGAAGTGCGAACTGAATCATAACGTGTTCTTTGGAATGGAGAGAACTTGAGCTGGATGAGGCCTCACATTGTGAGAGGAATTGAGAGATGGAAGGTCAAAAGGGAGTGTTGGAAGTTTTTCGACTACTTCTCGAAAAATCGGGTCCCGCAGGGGTGGGCTAAGTCGCTAAAGGACCTTCCTACTCCGGTGCGGCTAAGCACTTGCAGCAGTAGGGTTCGATGTGAAATGGATCCAGAAGATAATGACACAGGGGGATACATTGAGCTTAGAAAGGTTGCTGTGTGTCCTGTAGCGTAAGATTACCCTACCAACGCATGTGTTGAGGGAGCTATGGGTAGTTTAGTCAGCAGGGGTCTTTATCACCGGCCGTAGCTAGATCAATGAAACACCATCCATCCATCCCTCCTTTACACGAACCTACCCAAGTGACCCAAGTGATTTGCAAGAAGGTTTATGTGTTGAATCGGCACCTGGCGGAAATGCGGTACCTTGACAGCCATCGTTCGATCCCTGGAGCCTACGAGTATGATCTTAGCATCTTTTGCAAGCGATGCAGCGGCAAAAATCTGAAGCCCAATATGTGGTAAAAAAAAACACACTGCGCAGAGACTGCAAGTCTAAATTTAGGCCGTCTTGGCAAACTCCCCCCCACCAATTCTCAGAGTTTGTTCCACAGTGTTCATTGTCAATCCGACTGTCGGGTGAATCTCCTTTGGTTGTTAGAGAATATCGACAGCCCGATGTTATCAATGGAATCACACCTCCAGCCGTCAGCCGTCCTACGTCTTCCCTTTCCGAAATCTGGAATTCGGTCTCCGCTACAAAATCTGGCAGCGCGCCAACCTGTCCCTCCCACCGCGCCTCCTCAACCTCAACTACCCCCATATACGTCGCCCCTGCCTCCCAGTCCTAACTCTCCATGCAACCCGCCAAAGCCGATCTGTAGGGCTCCCTACTATAGACTTTCTATATAAAAGTCGCTGCCCATCCCAATCGCGAGACCAGCCTCTACATCCCCTTCGGCGCCGACATCTTCATCCTCGACCACCTCGCCCTAGGTGGCTATTCCTCCGCCGGCTCCCGTTATCCAGACCTCACAGTCCCTATCGGATCTCGAAACACATGCAGAGGGGATATTGCGCAAAATCCGAAATGTGGTTGTTTTAGAGGACTGGAAAGATCGCCTTCGAGGCCTACTAGCTGAGACGAAAAAGGGAAACCGCTACGGATGTTGAACAAGTTTACAGGGCTAGAGACGTTGGATACTTCACTACAGAAGCCCTCACAACTCTGGCAGACGTGAGAGTGGGTATTAGAGGAGTTGAGGGACGGAAATGGCTGGGTCACGATTGATTTCTCAGGCGATAGGATATGGAATTTGGCAGCTTGACCGCTGTGGAGGCGTTGGCGATGGTGAGGAATGTTGTGCCTGTTTAGAGCATACCTATTGTGAGACTTGTGGTGACCGCATATAACACGTATTCTGCTAGTGAAAGCTGGGAGTATGGAGAGGATATACTGATGTAGGACTCAACCCTCCTCCATTACACAGCATCAACAATGCCACCTCCCGAAAGCTTCCCATCTTTCCCAGATCTCCCGTTCGAGCTCCGAAACTTAGTTTAACAATACACAATCCTCAATTTGCAACCACGCGTTATTACCCTCAAAAGTCTCTACCTCATACCTTCTCCCCTCCTCCCCTCTCCCCCTCCATACC